>JAGDQP010016089.1:0-29687 GCA_022664845.1 Lepisma saccharinum | reverse complement strand
ACCACATTCATATAAGGCACGAAAGCATTCGGTACGTCCTCCTTTGAAGGCATCTTTAGGGCGTAAAGGATCTTGTATTTCACAACACTCATTTGTTAAGAAACTTTGAATTTCAGGGGATGATTGAACCATCTTGTTCCATTCGCATTCCCAGTTGGATTCAACTTTAATTTTACAATTGTTTTTAAGAAATTCTTCTCTCGCTAGTGTTGCCTTATACCGGTCTTCCCAAGGATTACCCTCGTCATCAACGGGAAGGCGACGAAGTTGGGTGATGCATCTATGTTCGTGCCAATAGCAGCCGTAGTATTCGCAACCACTACGAGTTTTTTTGTCATAGCCATCCAGTTTAAACCGCTTAAGTTGAGCTTCACCTCCATTTTCTACTGTTTGCAAGGTAACGTTATTTTTATACTCTACATATTTTAACCATTGTTTTGGCGTTTTACATTGTTGGTCACGATGCTGGAAACCTAAAGGAGGGATGATTGGAATGGTGTTTTCTTTAAGATACCGTGAACGGAAACATTCCATCGCACACCAGGCGATAGCGCTTGTTTGTAGGAAGCATTGTATCCCTCCCGTTTGTTGTTCAATAAGGTTTGAGAATCGAATCAATGGCTGCGCTAAAATGAAAACGTAATTCTTACAATACTCCAGGATTTCTGTTTGGAAATCGAAAGTCTTTTCACTTTTCACACATTCCTTATGCCACGCAAGAACTACATCCCGTTCATCGTCAAATCTCGAGTCAATATCAAAGTACTCAATGTCTGGCCAAAGGACAAAAAATTATTCAATTAACTGTAAATAATATCATTTTCCGTGATACATATTTATTCATGGGGGTTAAGTTATCCAAATTACCAGCAACGACGGGCTTTCAAGGAAGTCTAAAGAAAGGAGAGTTTATATACCTATTTAACACTTCTAAACACCAGAATTATGTCGGGCTTTGGCCTCGGACCTCGGACAATTGACTAATGAAATAGAAAATGCTTGGGAGATGCAAAGTTTCGTTGGATTGGGTGAAAAAAATTATTATGTTATGAAGAACCTTCTTAATGCTGAAGTGAAGTATGTTTACAAAGTTCGTGGTATAACATTGAATTATCGAGCGAAAAAGCAAATAAATTACGAGCACTATTACAATTTGATCACTGTAAAGTATGATAGTCGTCAAATATTTAGTCCTAACAATATCTTGCGCAAAGCAGGATACAAAATTGTTTCCAAACGACAGTACAAAACACACCGAATGGTCAATAATAAGCGAAGGAAGATTAATCCTCCCTCAACTCCTCCCTAATCCTCGCTTAATCCAATAAGAAGCTCTACTCTTCCCTATGGATCTTGTAGTGAATAATTTTCGTACAACTAAGAAAATGTAAGTTGTTAACCAAACTTTTGTACAGGAAAATCTGAAAACACTTTTTGTTGTAAAGGTGAAAACTAGTTTTTTCTTATAAATCTTTTTGTTCCAATTTTTTTCTTACTTTAACTTTTTTCTGTTACTTACTTAGAATTCTTTTTGTTAAATTTTTTCTTACGAAAGCTTTTGTGATTTTTTTAACGTGAATTTTTGTTACAAATTTTTCTTTCGGAAACTTTTTGTTACAAATTTTTTTTGTTACGAAATTTTTTCTTTCTTATTAAAATTTTTCTTACAAATTTTTCTCTTACATTTTTTTTCTTTCATACTAAAACTTTTTTGTTCCAAAACTTTTTTCTTACTAAAACTTTGTTACAATTTTTTTCTTCTGCAATTTTTTCTTAAGATTTTTTAAAATCAAAAAACATTCATTTTTTTCTTACGAATATTTTGAAGGCAAATACTTTCGTTACGAAATTATTTTTTACAAAACAAAACGACGAAAGTTTCTTTAACATTTTTTTGAAAAGACAAATGCTTTCCTAATTTTTATTTAATACTTATGTAGAATATTGTCTTTTAAGGTAAATTTGTTAAAGGAGTTTCGAATAAGAATACAAATCAGAATTCTTTCATTTTTGTTATAATATCCTTTTCATTGTAAAAGAAAAATATTTACTATGATTTGACTTTATGTATCAGTATTTTGTATTAGTTGTCTTTAAACACATTAATTTATACCCGTCGTTTTTTATTTCAGCCTTGTTTGTATCACTTGTCCGGAAAAGCATTACTATTCAATAGTTTGTATCAAGTCTACACTACTTTTGTATCACTTGGGAAATGTTTGAGTCTGTATGTATCTTATTTATGCACAAATAAAAAGTTCATTGTTAGTACAAACCTCTTGTTTTATTTCCTATACAAACACCAGTCCTTGTGTATATTTGAATTTTGAAGGATTGAAGATCTCTGTTCGTACAAGCTATGGATTCAATATATCTTTCACTCATAAGATTAAGCGGATTCTGTACTTACATTCGGAATCTGTCACCATCTTCTTGTAAGTCGTAAGAAATTTATGCAGTACATAAATAGAATCAGTGTGGGATTCAACAAATTTCTGGTATATCTGATCACAAACCAAGGGAGTTGTTAATACCTCAACCATACGAAGTAGAGTAATTTCCTTGATGAAGTCTACACACTCCGCAAAAGTACACTCACAGCTAGTCATTGTTTCCTGATTCAGCTGCAGCAGACTAAGTCACAATCGAATCGTTACGGCAATTTATTGACTTCATCAACCAATCTGTGAGCATATGGTTGCAAGCTGTGAGAGCAAAGCATGGGCTTCCGGTGTGCAGTTCTAGTTTCCGAATGTGTATGTGTGTGTGTTTGTGTGTGTTTCTGTCGAGTTCTGCAAAAGTTGACATATGCGGGAAATGTTCTTGCATCAGGTGACAACAAGGAGCAGTCAACCTAGTATAAATGACAGTTTTCTTGTTACATATTGACTAAATAAAGTTCTTAGGACTTTTCTTTGTATTAGTAAAGAGCATAATATATTCAATTTTGATTTACCAGAGTTGATTTCCCAATTAATATGTAATTGTGTAAGAAATATAATGTCAAACAGTCCCTTCGTACCTTAATTTTCGTAAAAATATAGTTTGTTTCTACAAATATAGCAAAGTATAGTTAAAATTGCATTACACATGTTCAAATTCAAGCAATCACTCGTCGTGATGCAGCCATTTTCCTATTCAACTATTTTTTTTGTAACAACTAATTTCCAATATGGCGTTATTCTTGTATTTTCGGGTTTCAAAAGTACCTTAAAGACTAGGTTTCTGCTTAAAATCATGTTCCAATATCTCTTTTATAGTGCCTACCGGTAAATAAGAGGACTTAATTCCCTGAGTTTCACATCAAATAGCTCTGTTTTCATGTTTATTAAAGTTCTTTCTACTTCAAATGTCACTTTTCTCGTTATATATTGACTCTATATGACTGCAAGAACTCCCTTCCTGATAACAAACAGAAATAGTTGCAATTTCATCTGAAAAGTCTGCTTTAGACACATCATAATCACGTTTGTCACTTTTTATCCTATAGATTACCACCAAATATTTCTTTCCAAGGGTAAATCGATATAAAATGCAATGCAAAGATTCTTTTCTAGTTAAATTATCTGCTAAACACGTTCTCCAAAGTGATAGTTTGATGTTTAATTCATTCTTTTCTTATTTCAAAAGAGGTCTTTTCTCCTAAAAACGCCAATGAATACTTCTTATACCCATGTGAAGCAAATAACCTTCAAAACAGTTGCTAATCGACTACGTTCTCGTTAAACATGCAGGTCGGAAGATGTGTTATACACGTTTTCCATTTCTTAAAGCAACAAACACCCTGTATTAAGCTAAATTCATATTTCAAATATGGTCCAAATGCGTCTCGTATGCTATTCAAAGAAATTATTACCCTGTTTTAAGGTAAATTCTCTTAAAAGCAGCGTCAGAAATTCTCTCCCATAGTTTTTGCATGCCCTCTGAGGCAATATATTCCTGATATTTCAAGTTAAAATAGCTTTGTACATATAAAATACAATCTTTGTACACTTTCGGTGCGGTAACTAGTTCACAAATAGTGATATTGTAGTAATTTCAACTTTAAAAATCTTAAGAAACATCTCAAAAGTAAAATATTAGGATAGCTTTTACTTACAAACGCTTTAATCATATATCATACACTTCTTTGTGCATTATAAGTGCATTTCTAGTGTTCTAATTATTCCAAAATTGTTATTATTGCAGTAATTTCTGCTTGCAGTGAATCGGATTGCATTGTTCTACATGTAAATCATACATATTTCATCGTCTCAAGAATTAGAATTGTGGCCAATTACGTAGGTTTCCTCTTTTCCGAAAATAAAAATCATTCAAATTGTATCTTGTATGTATAGACATTCTTAACTATGAAATATACTTCTAATATTTCGTATCAAACCTCGCCCTTTTCTTGTGTTTAAATATTCAGGAAGAGTTCGTATAAAATCATGCGAACGGAAAAGGTCTCTTACCTCGACGGAAAAGGTCTCTACTTCCTCAAGTCTTCTCAAGCACTTCGAAAATTTAAACAATATCTGGTACCAGCCACAGCAGATGGCGTGATCTGCTACGTAAAGCATTTAACGTCCGGCCAGACACACTTCTTTTCCCCCCATATTCGTCGCGACCAGATTTTCGGTTCACACGGCCAAGAGATTCCCATCTCTCTGTTAGGTCAAGGGGTTGAACTAGAAGGGTAATAGGCGAACTCCATAATGTCCGAAACATGTCAGTTGCATCAAAATAATGACCTACGCGCCATATGGTGGCCAGGACTGCGACAAATTTGGCTTCAACTACTGCTTAATGATTAATTACACCATCCATTTATTAGAGAGAGAGAGGAGGGGAAGAAACAGATGTGTTGTTTCCTCTTAAAATTTTCAAAGGAAGAAGGAGAGAGTAAGGAACGAAGTTTTCTCTGCATGTGTCCCTTGTTTTGCCTTATTTAGCTTGTGTTCAGACGAATCATTTGAAGAAGCATGATCCAAGCACCTGCTAGCGTTTTTGAGTTCAAGGCGATACTTCAGGAGACAACCAGGGTTCGAGTCTTGTTAAGTCACCCCGATCAATGATTTAAACATATCTAGCATATGTCTTCTTGATTTGTTATCGAATTGATCCTATGGCAAGATAATACAAAAATATAAATTCCAATTTGTGGTCACTATATGGTGTGCATAAAATACCAGACACTTATCAGAAGATTGTAATTATCAGATTAAAATAGAAGTAATTGCTGGATAAAAACAATGAAAATATAAGGTGTTGAAGACAATATATACATCAAATGACTAAAAACTTGATAGGAGATTGATTATTGAGTATTTCACGTTTGATACTATTATCAGCATAGCGTATACACTGTATGGAAAAAATAGTGGTACCGTATTATTCATCAATTGTTTATGGTATTGATACAATTAAACACAGTTAATAAATCGCTATTACTAGAAATTTAAGGTATTCGGTCTATAAAAATATCACTTTTATGTATTACTATCATGCCCTTCTACCGCATGTTTTGTAAAGTCGTAAAAATAGCAGAGGGCTCAAATTCAAACATGGTGTATAAAAATCTTGAAGGGATAAGGCCATAGCCGGTACTGCACCAATTATATCCTGAGGATTTCACCATTATTCTACTCACGTTTTCTGAAATTTTGCTGAACAATTGCGCTAAACATGAAAATGATACTTTGTAAGTTGGGAGAAATGCTAATATATAGATATATCAATACTATTCATTACAGTGAAAAGAAATCATGTGGGTATAGTTATGTAGAATGCTTCAATTTGTTTAATAATAGATTTGTTATGAATTGTGTGTGTTGTTTATTTTCAACTACTGGCTGAAGGTGTGTCAGTTTGATTCCTACGTGTACAACAAGGCTGGCACGCGATTTGATACAATTCACTATTTCGGCCAAGGTCAAGGTACCAGCTGATAAGTTGCATTAACCGTATATTCTAATTATGTACTTAATTTAGGATTTCGAAACTTTGAATATCAATACTTTGGTTGTACGTATAATTTGTGAGCAATATGTTAAAATAGTGTAATTGATAAATAAATAAATTAAAAATAAGTTGCTTCGTTCATATAGCACGTGTTTCTTTCAAAATCTCATTTCAGACGCAGATCGCAGCAGCTCGTTCTCTTCAGTGAGAAGGGTCACTCGTGCACGTTTATGAAGTTAGCCCCCACCCAAAACAAATTAAAGTGAAAATTATCCAAATCGTAAGGGAGGAATATGAAGCACATTACTTTCGTTAGGGAGTAAGCGATAACGTTGTGCCGGCACCAGCAAATGTGGGGGAGGGGCTAATTTCACACAGCCCCCACCTATACAATACCTGTTCGGCGTTGTCTGCAATCGTTAGGGAGGATTAGGGAGTACATTATTTTCGTTACGGAATGAAAGATAACTTGGTGACGGCGCCAGCAAAAGTGTGAAGTTAGCCCCTCAAGGTAACCCAATGAATCGAATTTTGTGTCGGCGTTATCTGCAATCGTTAGAGAGTCGTTAGGGAGGAATACGGAGTACATTACTTTCGTTAGGGAATAAGCGATAACGTGGTGCCGGCACCAGCAAATGTGGGGGAGGGGCTAACTTCACACAGCCCCCCACGTATACAATATCTGTTCGACGTTGTCTGCAATCGTTAGGGAGGATTAGGGAGTACATTATTTTCGTTAGGGAATGAAAGATAACTTGGTGACGGCGCCAGCAAAAGTGTTAAGTTAGCCCCAAGGTACCTCAATGAATCGAATTTTGTGTCGGCGTTGTCTGCAATCCTTAGGGAGGAATAGGGAGTACATTATTTTCGTTAAGGAGTGAAGGATAACTTAGTGACAGCACCAGCAAAATTGTGAAGTTAGCCCCCAAGGTACCTCAATGAATCGGATTTTGTGTCGGCGTTGTCTGCAATCGTTGGGGAGGAATATGGAGTACATTAATTTCGTCAGGGAGTGAAGGATAACTTAGTGACGGCGCCAGCAAAATTGTGAAGTTAGCCCCTCAAGGTAACCCAATAAATCGAATTTTGTGTCGGCGTTATCTGCAATCGTTAGAGAGTCGTTAGGGAGGCATAGGGAGTACATTACTTTCGTTAGGAGTAAGCGATAACGTGGTGACGGCGCCACCAATTGTGGGGGGCTAACTTCACACAGCCCCCCACCTATACAATATCTGTTCGGAGTTGTCTCCAATCGTTATTGAGGATTAGGGAGTACATTATTTTCGTTAGGTAGTGAAAGATAACTTAGTGACGGCGCCAGCAAAATTGTGAAGTTAGCCCCCCAAGGCACCCTAATGAATCTAATTTTGTTTCGGCGTTATCTGCAATCGTTAGGGAGTCGTTAGGGAGGAATACGGAGTACATTATTTTCGTTAGGGAGTGAAGGATAACTTAGTGACAGTACCAGCAAAATTTTGAAGTTTTGAAGCCCCTAAGGTACCCCAATGAATCGAATTTTGTGTCGGCATTGTCTACAATCGTTAGGGAGGAATAGGGAGTACATTATTTTCGTTTGGGAGTGAAGGATAACTTGGTGACGGTGCCAGCAAAAGTATGAAGTTAGCTCTGCAAGGTAACCCAATTAATCTAATTTTGGGTTGCCGTGATCTTAGGGAGGAATACGGAATACACTATTTTCGTTATGGAGTAAGTTATAACGTGGTAACAGCGTCCATGAAATATGGCCAAAATTTGAATCTAGGCCCCCTAAGTACCGCAATTAATGAATTTTTTGTCGCCTTTCTCTGCAATCTTAAGGGAGGAATAGGGAGTACTTTATTGTGGTTATGGAGTGAAGGATAAACTTGGTGAAGGCACCAGCAAAAGAGTGAAGTTAACTCACAAGTTACCCCAATTAATCATATCTTTTGAATTTTCAATCAACTACGAATACTGTCACATAGCATTATCTCTGTCAAAAATAAACATATGACAAAACTGGCAACACCCATGTATTTCTGCTAAAAGTTTTGCTAAGATTGATGTTACATGAACCCCTTACTATTTTTTTTTAAAAAAAACGAGCAAGATTCAAGATGGCGGCCACGAAGAACGTACTCCAAAAATAGAGCATTTACCCAATAGTCATTAATGTTTATTTATTTTTATTATTATAAACATTTTATAAATGAACGTGTGTTTTCTTAAATAGATTACACATAAATGCTTATTCTTATAAACCAAACGTTTGGCCACTGCTTTCGTTTTTATTGACGAAAGCACTTTTAACAGTGTTTTCTGGTGGTTTCCTGATGTACCCTATTCCTCTAGCAACTTTGATCAAAAAGCGCTTTGAAGTATTGATAAGTTTACTTGTCAGAAGTATGAGTCCCATCTGTCTTATAGTTTTTCAAGAGTCGGAGGATCTTGGACCATTGACGACGCTTTAGTTGCATTTCTGTGAAGAGTTTACGTGTGGGCTTTATGGATCGAGTAAACATTTTCCTATGGATGAACTTAGGTTGTTGTCAATGGACAGCAAATGGCCAGAAACTATTGCACGTCTCCTTTCCTCTCTTATAATATCTCAGATGTGTTGTGAAATAAAAAAATGTGAAATTACGTGACAAAAAAAACCATCGTGCAAAAAATATTGCAAGTTTTATTTCGAAATTATTTGTAAGTGCAAATGGATTCTCTCCGTCATACCATGCAAATGCGGTTACTTCGAAAAGGTCACCATTTTTCTCCGAAAGAGTTTAATATAAGTCTCCATTTTCATATAGAACTACCAACTACCAACTGAATAATCTTTACTTCCGATTAATTTGCTTGATAGAAGGTAGTTACTGAAAGTTAAAATTACCTCTTTTATGTATCGAAGGAATATGAAGCTACATGGGGCCACGGTGGCGCTAACCCTGGTGCAAGGGGTCGTCGGATCGATCCCTGCTCATGCCATGTGGGCTTTGTGGTGGACAAACACCGTGTGCGTGGGTTTTCTTGGAGTTCTTTCGTTTCCTCCTACTTTCTTCATTCCACCAATTCATCCCATCATCATCCATACGGCCTGAGCCATAGTTGCCTAAAGGCCTTAAAATAAATTCAAAATGAAGCTACATGTACACAGTAATCAGCTTGAACTAAACCAATCACTTCGGAATAAAAGGTGCAATGTTTGCTTTGAGTTGGATACGTTATTTTAGATTCCCAGCCACCAAATCTCTGATCCTTTTCATGGGGACCCATCTGAGATATTTACTCCCGAAAAGGCATTTCACGGCGAAGGGCCATGTTCTAATTGTTAACGAACATAATGTACTGCTCCCTATGTCTCCCAGCAAGCCCTAATTATTGGCGGAATTTTCGATTTAAAATTGAATAGTTATGACCGTTTGAACTAACAAGGAACGCTCGCCAGGTGTCAGAGCCCGATTTTGATGAAAGTTCGTATGTAGGTACACTGCCTAGGTAAACCTTCATAGCCAAAATTACATGTTTTGTGGATAAAATATAAAAAACGAAGAACCCGAGAAAGATAGAACGTAGAGAGCAAGTAAATTGAATATAGAGTAAGGAAAACTTCTTTTCTTTTATAAACTGTTACATATACTGAAAGCAAATGGCCATTAATGGATACAGGACAGGAGGTGATACATGCCAGATGGTATGACGACAATGACCGCCATTTTGAAAGCGGCTATATTGACTATGCTTCAAAAAAGTTAAATACTAAGTGGATTATGTGATATATTAATCTGTGCTGGAATGTTCCAATAAACCCATTAACGAAGTCAATTTTGGCGTAACTCTAATTCTGTACGACAAAATGAACCATGAAATTGACCTGGAGAAGGTCACTTTCACGTAGCATTATGCCTTCATTTTCCCTTAGTGTATTTAAAACTTTATAGTTCACTTCATTTTGCGATCAAAAGGATCATATTTTCCAAAATAGCTGTACCTTTCATGTATCCGTTTGATTTTGTTCCTTCAACTGTTTCAACAAAAATGTTTTTCATCATTCGTTCATTTATTCTACAGAACAATTTCACGTGTCACTTTGTCGTTCAAGATTAGTTATGTCAACACTAGCTTTATTATTGGGTCTTTTGGAACATTCCAGCACAGACATTGCCCAGTTAATATTTAAAAATTTTAAAACATAGTCAAGCTGGCCGCTTTCAAGATGACGGTCATTGTCGTCATTCTGTCCGGCATGGATCACCTCTTGTCCAGTATCCATTATTAGCCATTTGTTTTCAATACATACAACAGTTTATAAAAGAAAAGTTTTTTTGTACATTGTATTCGATTTACTTGCTCTCTACGTTACCTTTATCTTGGGTTCTCCTGTAGTTATTTGTTGACGTCAGCACTTATAATTTTGATTTTGAAGGTTTGCCTATGCACTGTCATTCATCAAAATCGGGACCTTACACCTAGCGAATGTTACTACTATGACGGAATTTTTGTTCACGCTGACCAAGTTATCTTTCGATCTATACGAAAATAATGTATAGAAGCAACTTCAATGCCAAAATGAATAGCTGATGGCCTCTGTGATGTTAGCCGACATATCTCTAGGAGTCCTCAATGTTTATCATTTAAACTGTACCGAAAATATATACCTTAATTCTCCCTAACAAATCCTAATGATTCATTACCAAGTAATCCTTCACTCTCTAAAGAAAATAATGTACTCCATATTCCTCCCTAACGATTGCAGACAACGCCGACACAAAATTCGATTAATCGCGATAACTTGGGGCTTAACTTCACACTTTTGCTAGCGCCATCACCAAGTTATCCTTCACTCCCATACGAAAATATTCTTATCCCTATTCCTCCCTAACAACTCCCTAACGATTGCAGATAACGCCGACACAAAATTTGATTAATTGGGGTACCATGGGGGGGGGGGGGAAGTTCACACTTTTGCTGGCGCCGTCACCAAGTTATCTTTCACTCTCTAACGAAGATAATGTACTCCCTAATTCTCTCTAACGACTCCCTTACGATTGCAGACAACACCGAACAAATGTTGTATAGGTGGGGGCTGTGTGAAGTTAGCCCCACCACATTTGCTGGCGCCGTCACCACGTTATCTCTTACTCCCTAACGAAAGTAATGTACTCCCTATTCCTCCCTAACGATTTGGATCATTTTCACCTTAATTGGTTTTGGGTGGGGGGCTAACTTCACAAACGTCACTCGTGTGATATGAGCGGTGCTGCTACGAGGCAGTGCTCCGGCCTCTATGGATTTCGGCTGTGATTGGGCTAGTCCAAGTACATGGCGATTATAACAGTAAATACGGCTGAAGTCGAAGAGCGTCTCGCGCTAGGAATTTGAGAGGGAAAAAGGTAAAAATACATGACCAAAACTAACCTTACCTAACCTCCACTTTCCCATGGTCACTAATTTAAGATAATGTACGAAAATTAAAAAAAGGCAATTATTAATAATAAATATGAGCATTTAAAAATATATTAAAAAAGTGTTGACCTCGAGGGGGTTTGAACCCGGGACATTTTATTCAAGAAGCGAATATAATGACCATTCAGCCATGAAGCCGTGTTGGGAAATATTGGCTTCGTCGTTGTATTTACAGTGGGTAGCGTCACATCCTGTGAGTATGACGTCGTAGGTGATGACCACTTCCGCCGTGTTTACTGTCTTAATCCTCAAGTCAATTCCTTATTGTATGAATTATATTATATAATTGCCTTACAACAATATCTTTCTTTTTCCTCGTACGCTATTGATACAAACAAATTGTAAATTACCCAGCAACTATTCCTTGAATTCGTCTACAACTAAACACGATTGTGCATAAAACCAACGAAGATCTCTTTAAGGTAAGTAGAGGAAAGCATACTAATATTACTATAGTATATTGCATGTGTATGGAATTTTATTTCGTGGAGTTGTGTTACATTTAGCAAAATAGCGTGCGTTTGTAATAAACTCTAACATTCTTTGCTTATCCTTACTTCAACAAGTTGAAACATAACTCATTGAAGATAAATGGTAGTAGATATTGGTGGTTATGCAATCAATTGTACATTAGAACCTGTAATTAACACTGCAACTTCTTATATACATTAAACTCTCTGTTACGCATGCAAGTTGGGTCGAACAAAAAAATCTTTCAATGGTAATACAACTGAACAAGTAATAATAGAGATAAAATTTAACAGCGCATTCTTAATTCAAGATTACGTACTTTTATACAAGTCCGCACCACTACTTTTAACGTTGGTTGGTATGTAAAGATTGTTAGTGAAACAAGAGAGCTACAGAAAGAATTTAGATTTGTAGCGGTTGTGTAATTGAACAGAGTTTAGAAATGAAAATTTACTCGACATGAACTACCGTTTCAAGCAATCTGTTCGTTGCGAACATGTTTCATTTCAATTTGTCTTAACTAAGCATAATTGTATATCTGGATTTCCTAACAAAACTCGATGTTGTTTCTACAATGGGACAGAAATTATATGAAAGAACTCTAGACGTACTGCAATACTAATTCTGCAGACACTAAGTCTTTAGAGCATTAATTTCGCATCACGAAAGCCTACTCACGGTATTACATTTATTATTCTATGTAGGGTAACAGTTAAAAGATTAGGGAAGATTTCAAAGGTTCGAGTTATGTGGAGTCCGTTTTGAAACAGTCTCACAATTCTTTATTGTTAGAATTGTGTTAAATAATTGCTTTAACAACAATAAGTTTTTCCTCGTACGGTACTGTTACGAAGAAATTCTAAATCACCCGCAACTATTCCTTGTTTTCGTCTACAACTAAACACGACTATGTATATTACCAACGAAGATCTCTTTAAGGTAAGTAGAGGAAAGCATACTATTATTACTATAGTATATTGCATGTGTATGGAAGTTCATTTCGTGTAGGTGTGTTACTTTTAGCAAAATAGCGTGCGTTTGTAATAAACTCTAACTTTCTTTGCTTATCCTTATTTCAACAAGTTGAAACATAACTCATTGAAGATAAATGGTAGTAGATATTGGTGGTTATGCAATCAATTGTACATTAGAACCTGTATTTTATCACTGGAACTTCTTATATGCATTGAACTTTCTGTTAGGCATGCATTTGGGACGAACAAAAAATCCTTCAATAGTAATACAACTTAAGTAATATCAGAGAGAAAATTTAACAGTGCATTCTTAATTTAATATTACGTACTTTTATACAAGTCCACACAACTTTTAAAATCAGTTGTTCACTGTTATCCTATGTAGAGATTGTTAGCGAAACAAGAGAGGTACAACAAAGAATTTCGATTTGTAGCGATTGTGTAATTGAACTGAGTATATAAATGTTAATTTTCTCGACATAAACTACCGTTTGAAGCAATGTGTTTTTTGCGAACATGTTTCGTTTCAATTTACCCTAACTAAACAGAATTGTATATCTGGATTTCCTAACAAAACTCGACGTTGTTCATACAATGGGACAGGAATTATATAAATGAACTCTAGACGTACTGCAATACTAATTCTACAGACACTAAGTCTTTAGAGCTCTAATTTCGCATCAAGAAAGCCTACTTAGGGTACTACCTTTACTATTCTGTGTAGGCTAACAGTTAAAAGATTAGGGAAGATTTGCAAGGTTCGACTCATGTGGAGTCAGTTTCGAAACACTCTCACTATTCTTTGTTGTAGGAATTGTGTTATATATTTGCTTTAACAACAATATGTTTTTCCTCGTACGCTATTGTTACGAACAAATTGTAAATCACCCAGCAACTCTTCTTTGAATTCGTCTACAACTAAACACGATTGTGTATAAAACCAACGAAGATCTCTTTAAGGTAAGTAGAGGAAAGCATACTTTTATTACTATAGTATATTGCATGTGTATGAAAGTTTATTTCGTGTAGTTGTGTTACATTTAGCAAAATAGCGTTCGTTTGTAATAAACTCTAACTTTCTTTGCTAATCCTTACTTCAACAAGTTGAAACATAATTCATTAAAGATAAATGGTAGTAGATATTGGTGGTTATGCAATGAAAAGTACATTAGAATTTGTAATTAACACTGCAACTTCTTATATTCATTAAACTCTCTGTTACACGTTCTTGTTTAGCCGAACAAAGATTCGTCCAATGTTAATACAGCTAATTCAGTAATAATGGACAGAAGATTTAAAAGTGGATTCTTAATTCAAATTTTCGTTCCTTTAAACTTCATCAGTGTTATAGTATGTAAAGATTGTTAGCGAAACAACAGAGCTACAGAAAGAATATCGATTTTTAGGGATTGTGTAATGAAACTGAGATTAGAAATAATAACTTTGTCAACATAAGCTACTATTTCAGGCAATGTGTTAATAGCGAATAAGTATAATCTGAATTAGTCCTAACTAAACACAATAGTATATCTGGTCTTCCTAACGAAACTCAATGTCGTTACTACAACGCGACAGGAATGAACTATAGACGAGTTGTAATGCTAACTTTACAGAAAATAAGTCATTAGAACATCAATTTTGAAACAAAAACCTTCATAGAATATAATTATCCTGTGCAGCTTAGCAGTTACAAGGTAAGGCAAATTTTCCTCGACTCGAAGTCTTATTGAGCTCGATTTAATCAGAGTTTTACAGGACGTTTATTGTATAAATTTTGTGATGTGTTTGCTGTATGGCAATACTTTTTCTTGGTAGGCTATTGTTACGAACAAATTGTAAATCACCCAGCAACTATTCCTAGAATTCGTCTACAACTGAACACGATTATGTATGAAACTAACGAAGATCTCTTTAAGGTAAGTAGAAGAAAGGAATCTACTATTAATAGAGCATATTACTTGTGTATGGAAGTTTATTTCGTATAATCATGGTACATTTAGCATAATATATTGTGTTTCTATTAAGTTTGAACTTACCTAGCTTATTCTTATTCAACAAGTTGAAGCATGACTCCATGAAGATAAACGCTTGTTGAATATTGGTAGATATGCAATCTATTGTACAATAGAACTTGTAAATAACATTGCAACTTCTTATATATATTAAATTCTCTGTTACGCATGCATGTTGGGTCGAACGAAAAATCTTTCAATGGTAATACAACTAAACAATTAATAAAAGACAGAAAATTTAACAGTGCATTCTTAATTCAAAATTACGTACTCTTGTACAAGTCCGCACTACTATTAACGTCAGTTCTTCACTGTTAACGTATGCAAAGATTGTTAGCGAAAAAAGAGAGCTACAGAAAGAATTTCGATGTTAGCGGTTGTGTAATTGAACTGAGTTTGGAAATGGCAATTTTCTCGACATAAACTACCGTTTCTTGCAATGTGTTCATTGCGAAGATGGTTCATTTGAATTTGTCTTAACTAAGCATAACTGTATATTTGGATTTCCTAACAAAACTCGATGTTGTATCTACAAAGGGACAGAAAGTATATGAAAGAACTCTAGACGTACTGCAATACTAATTCTGCAGACACTAAGTCTTTAGAACATCAATTTCGGAACACGAAAGCCTACTTAGGGTATTACTATTATTATTGTGTGTAGGCTAACAGTTAAAAGATTAGGCAACATTTCCAAGGTTCGAGTTATGTTGAGTCCGTTTTGAAACAGTTTCACAATTCTTTATTCTATGAATTGTGTTATATAATTGCTTTACAACAATATCTTTTTCCTCGTACGCTATTGTTAAGACGAAATTGTAAATCACCCAGCAACAATTCATTGAATTCGTCTACAACTAAACACGATTGTGTAAGAAACCAACGAAGATCTCTTTAAGGTAAGTAGAGGAAAGCATACAATTATTACTATAGTATATTGCATGTGTATGTAAGTTTATTTCGTGTAGTTGTGTTATATTTAGCAAAATAGCGTGTGTTTGTAATAAACTCTAACTTTCTTTGCTTATCCTTACTTCAACAAGTTGAAACATAACTCATTGAAGTTAAATGGTAGTAGATATTGGTGCTTATGCAATCAATTGTACATTAGAACTTGTAATTAACACTGCAACTTCTTATATACATTACGCATGCATGTTGGAACGAACCAAAAAACCTTTCAATGGTAATACAACTAAAAACATAATAAAAGAGAGAAAATTTAACAGTGCATTCTTAATTCAAATTAGGTACTTTTGTACAAGCCTGCACTAATTCTAAGGTCAGTTTTTCACTTTTATCGTATGTAGAGATTGTTAGCGAAACTAGAGAGCAACAACAAAGAATTTAGATTTGTAGCGATTGTGTAATTGAACTGAGTTTAGAAATGACTATTTGCACGACATAAAC
This sequence comes from Lepisma saccharinum, assembly GCA_022664845.1. Classification (NCBI taxonomy): domain Eukaryota; kingdom Metazoa; phylum Arthropoda; class Insecta; order Zygentoma; family Lepismatidae; genus Lepisma; species Lepisma saccharinum. The sequence continues at coordinate 13,438 of JAGDQP010016089.1, read as the reverse complement.
TACCGTTTCAAGCATTGTTTTCATTGTGAACATGTTTCATTTGAATTTGCCCTAACTAAACAGCATTGTATAGCTGGATTTCCTATCAAAACTCGATGTTCTTCCTACAAGGGGACATGAATTATATGAATGATCTATGGACGTACTGCAATACTAATTCTACAGACACTAAGTCTTTAGAACATTAATTTCGTAGCACGAAAGCCTACTTAGGGTATTACTATTATTATTCTGTGTAGGCTAATAGTTAAAAGAGTAGGAAAGATTTACAGTGTTCAAAGTCATGTGGAGTCCGTTTTCAAACAGTTTCACAATGCTTTATTGTATGAAGTGTGTTTATATAATTGCTTTACAACAATATCTTTTTCCTCGTACGCTATTGTTACGAAGAAATTGTAAATCACCCAGCAATTATTTCTTTTTATTCGTCTTCAACTAAGAATTGTGAGACTGAGACTCATGATTTCGAAACTTGGAAATCTTGAATAATCTTTTAACTGTTATCGTACTCTAAATAATAATTGTAATACGTAATAGTAAGCTTTCGTGCTGCGAAATTAATGATCTAAAGACTTTGTGTCTGTAGAATTACTATTGCAGTACGTCTAGAGTTTATTCATATAATTCCTGTCCCCTTGCAGGAACAACATAGGGTTTTGTTAGGAAATCCAGATATACAATTATGCTTAGTTAAGACAAATTAAATGAAACATGTTCGCAATGAAAACATTGCTTGAAACGGTACTTTATGTCGAGAGAATTGTCATTTCTAAACTCAGTTCAATTACACAACCGCTACGATTTGAAATTCTTTGTTGTAGCTCTCTTGTTTCGCTAACAATCTTTACATACGGTAAAAGCATACATACATAACAACTAACGTTAAAAGTACTTAATTTTGAATTAAGAATGCACTGTAAAATTTTCTGTCTATTATTAATTCCTTACTTGTATTTCTTGTTCGTTCCAACATGCATGCGTAACAGAGAGTTTAATGTATATAAGAAGTTGCAGTGTTAATTACAAGTTCTAATGTACAATTGATTGCATAACCAGCAATATCTACTACCATTTATCTTCAATGAGTTATGTTTCAACTTGTTGAAGTAAGGATAAGCATAGAAAGTTAGAGTTTATTACAAACGCACGCTATTTTGCTAAATGTAACACAACTACACGAAATAAACTTCCATACACATGCAATATACTATAGTAATAGTAGTCTGCTTTCCTCTGCTTACCTTAAAGAGATCTTCGTTGGTTTAGTTGTAGACGAATTTAAGGAATAGTTGCTGGGTTATTTAGAAGTTCCTCGTAACAAAAGCGTACGAGGAAAAACATTATGTTGCTAAAGCAAATATATAACACAATTCCTACAACAAAGAATTGTGAGACTGTTTCAAAACTGACTCCACATGACTCGAACCTTGGAAATCTTCCCTAATCTTTTAACTGTTAGCCTACACAGAATAATAATGGTAATACCCTAAGTAGGCTTTCGTGCTGCGAAATTAATGCTCTAAAGACTTAGTGTCTGTAGAATTAGTATTGCAGTACGTCTAGAGTTCATTCATATAATTCCTGTCCCGTTGTAAGAACAACATCGTGTTTTGTTACGAAATTCAGATATACAATTCTGTTTAGTTAGGGTAAATTCAAATTGAACATGTTCGCAAAGAACACATTGTTTTAAATGGTTGTTTGTCAAAAAAATAACATTTACATAGTCAGTTCTATTACACAACCGCTACAAATCGAATTTTGTTGTTGTAGCTATCTTGTTTCGCTGACAATCTCTACATACGATAACAGTGAACAACTAACGTTAAAAGTAACGCGGACTTGTATAAAAGTACTTAATTTTGAATTAAGAATGCACTGTTAAATTTTCTGTCTATTATTAATTCTTTAGTTGTATTTTTTGTTCGTCCCAACATGCATGCGTAACAGAGAGTTTAATGTATATAAGAAGTTGCAGTGTTAATTACAAGTTCTAATGTACAATTGATTGCATAACCAGCAATCAAGTTCTATGGTGAGGAAGGTTGGTAGTGCTTTGGATATAAATGTTAGTAATGATATGATAGACGTAAGTCACAGGCTAAAAAAATTCTCATAGTCAGCTAGAGCCTGGTATTGTTGTTAGATTTGTTAGGAGATCTGACAAAGATAAATTTATTGCAAGAAGGAAAGCTAAAAGAAATCTCAGTTGTAAAGATCTGGGATTATCTGTGGGTGGAGCAATCTATGTTAATCATAGTTTGACGTTACACCGTAGGATAGTTTTCAGTGAGGCGAGGAAGGTGAAGAGGGAAAAAAATTGCTCTCCTTTGGATCCATGCAGGCAACATTAAATTAAGGAAGAAGGCTGACGATACTTTCGTATATACCCTTACTATCATTGATGAAGTTAGAAGCTTGACATGAGTAAAAATGACCATTCGCTACTTTTAAATTACCAAAATGTTAGGGGTATTCGTACCAAATTACATAAATTGTACACTGGTATCGCAGCCGCTAATTTCTATATAATAATTTTGACCGAAACTTGGTTATGTAACGGAGAATTTATAGATCAAAGATATAACGTATTTAGATATGATAGAATGCATAAAAATGGAGGTGGTGTGCTTATAGCGATTTTAAAAGACTATAACGTTACCGAATTACGAATAATTATTAATTGCATAGAAGCTTTATGTATAAAGGTTAAAATAGGAGTCAAATATCTTTACGTCATTGTAGTTTATTTTACACCGAATACCAAGGTTGATGGATATAATGATTTTTTTAAAAAAATGAAGAAATAGATGACATACAACTTCAAAATATAATAATTGTTGGCGAGTTTAACATTCCCTCTATTACAGATTGCTCATTTGATTTGTTACACGGTGACACTGTTTGTAATTCCTTAACCGACTTTATGGCATTTCTTAATTTAAGGTCATTGAACTCAGTAAAGAATATGAACGTATGAACGGTAAAACTCTTGACTTAGTTCTTTCTACTATTGATTTCTAAGTTAGCGTATCTAAAATATGTATTCTGTTTTGGTTGAAGATATACATCATCCATCTTTAAATTGTCAATTGTTTTTCAAAAATACTATTTCCCGTCTTAAGCATAGTTCTAGTATTGTATACAATTTTGGTAAAGCTAATTTTCTTAATTTATACAATTCCTTAAGGGAACAAACTTGGATCAATTTACTTTCAATAAACGATGTCAATCAAGCTGTTAACCACTTTTATAGTGTTTTGAATAATATTGTCGATAGTAACGTACCCAAGAGGAAAGTAATTAAAAGGCGTCGTCGCCCTTGTTGGTTTACACCGGAAATTGTTAATATTTTAAGCGAAAAAGAATACTATAGGAAACCTAAGTATGAGTCAGATTATAATTTAGATAAGTTTAGAGAGTTACGTAAAAGATCTAAAAATCTTATTAATGAGGCATATAAATTATATATAGCTCAGGCAGAGGCAGACTTAAAGAACAATTCCAAATGCTTTTGGAACTACCTTAATAATAAGAAAAGACATAAGTTGGAAGTTAGTCACATGACCTATAATAATCAAACTCTTACTTCTGATTCTGCTATTGCTGACGAGTTCGCTCAATATTTTAAGAGTGTTTATTCTTCATCCTCGGCAGATTGCAATGGATGTGAAACTTCAAATTTATATGTATCGCATTGTTTGATGGTGAATTCCATATCCGAACGAGAATATTCTCTTAAAAATCTAAAACCGTCAAAGTCATCGGGTTCAGATTTAATACCCACTTATATTGTAAAGGGATGTGGTGAGGTGTTAAAGAAACCATTATGTTATATTTACAACCTCATATTGAAAACATCTGTATATCCAGAGGCTTGGAAAATCAGGAAAGTTTGTCCTATTCTTAAGAAAGGAGACCCAATAAATATAGAAAATTATAGACCTATTTCATTAATTTCTTCTATAGCCAAAGTATTTGAGCACATTCTTTACAGACGAATATTTAATAATGTAAAACCTTATATATCAATATATCAACACGATTTTTATCCAAGGAGGTCAATAGTTACGAATCTTCTTACTTATGTTCAATATATATCAGATACTCCCAATAATAATTTTTCTGTTGATACGATCTATACTGATTTTCCAAAAGCTTTTGATAAATTGTACCATGCTATTTTGATTAAGAAATTATCTAATTTTGGATTTTCAAGACAACTGTTGCAGTTGATCTCTTCGTATTTAAAAGACAGGAAACAATATGTTGTTTACAATAATCAGAGATCCGACCTATTTGATGTTCACTCTGGCGTGCCTCAAGGATCTAAGCTTGGACCGTTATTTTTTGTATTATTTATTAATGATTTACCGACGGTTCTCAAATACTCAAACTGTTTACTTTACGCGGATGACATGAAATTGTTTAGACAAATAAGAGTAGATGAGGATGTTTCGAAGTTACAAGCAGATTTAAACAGTTGTTATGTGTGGAGTATTCAAAATAAACTACATTTCAATATAAATAAATTCATTTCAATTACCTTTTCTAGGAAAAATAGACCAATTCATTTTGAATATAAGATTAATAACTTAAGTATCAAAAGAAACCAAGAGGTAAACGATTTGGGAATTCTCTTTAATAATAAACTATCTTTCAATGCACATATAGAAAAAGTATGCAATCAGGCTTAAAAAACTCTTAGGATTTGTGATAAGGAACACACGAGAATTCCTCAACTTTAATGCTTTAATAATTGTATTTAATACTTTTGTGATAAGCAAACTAGAGTATGCTTCGATAATCTGGATTCCTTACTACAAGCAATTTATTAACAAAATTGAACGTATTCAAAACACATTTCTGAGATACCTCTATTACAAGATTTTTAGAATTAATTCTTATCAAGAAAGGGTGTCGTACAATACACTTTTAAAGATTTTTGGTAAAAGTTCGTTGGCAACCAGACACGAGTTCTTGCAGTTAACCTTTCTTTATAAATTAGTAAATGGAATCATTGATAGCTCGGAGTGTCTAAAGCGATTGAATTTGAATACAAAAGCTATCAATTTAAGGAGTAGATTGCTTTTTAATTGTAATAGATCTAAAACTATTGCACATTCCACTTCACCTGTTACAAGAATGTGTCAGTTATTCAACAAACTGGCGCCAAACAATGTGGATGTTGATTTTGCTATGCCTTATTCTACTTATGTAAAAACTCTTAAATATAATCCCCGAATGTGGTGAAATTTTTTAACTCGATATTGTATTATATTTGGTCTTTCGATTTTACTTATTACTGACAAGTAATTCCGTTGAGATAATTGTGTCCGAGTACTTTCATTTATGTTTCAGTTACTTCTCGTTTCTAATATTTGACGTACTTTAATACTCATATTTATCACTTGTTGATTATTTTCATGTATTTTTTTCATTATTTTTTTTCTTTTGTATTATAACTATTGTAATATTTGTAATTTGCTATTTGTTGATTATTTGCAGGTATTTTTTTGTTTCTTTTTTTGTCTTTCTTTTGTATCACAATCATTTGTAATATTACTTATTATGTAAGCCTATTGTAAATTGGGTATTTCTTTTCCTGTAATAGCCGACTTATAAATAAATAAATATCTACTACCATTTACCTTCAATGACTTATGTTTCAACTTGTTGAAGTAAGGATAAGCAAAGAAAGTTAGAGTTTATTACAAACGCACGCTATTTTGCTAAATGTAACACAACTATACGAAATAAACTTCCATACACATGCGATATACTATAATAATAGTAGTCTGCTTTCCTCTACTTACCTTAAAGACATCTTCATTGGTTTTATACACAATCGTGTTTAGTTGTAGACGAATTCAAAGAATTGTTGCTGGGTGATTTACAATTTGTTCGTAACAATAGGGTACTAGGAAAAAGATATTGTTGTTAAACCAATTGTATAACACAATTCATACAATACAGAATTGTGAGACTGTTTCAAAACGGACTCCACATGACTCGAACCTTGGAAATGTTGCCTAATCTTTTAACTGTTAGCCTACACACAATAATAATAGTAATACCCTAAGTAGGATTTCGTGCTGCAAAATTGATGTTCTAATCACTTAGTGTGTGTAGAATTAGTATCGCAATCGGTATAGAGTTCATTCATATAATTTCTGTCTAGTTGTAGGAACAACATCGAGTTTTGTTATTAAATCCTGATATACAATTGTGTTTTGTTGGGACAAATTCAAACGAAACATGTTCGCAAAGAACACATTGCTTGAAACGGTAGTTTCTGTAGAGATAATTGTCATTTATATACTCAATTCAATTACACAACCGCTACAAATCGGAATTCTTTCTGTAGCTCTCTTGTTTCGCTAATAATCTCTACATACGATAACAGTGAACAACCGACCTTAAAAGTAATGCGGACTTGTATAAAAGTACGTAATTTTGAATTAAGAATGCACTGTTAAACTTTCTCTCTATTATTACTTGTTTAATTGTATTACCATTGAAAGATTTTTGTTTTTCCCGACATGCATGCCTAACAGAAAGTTTAATGTATATAAGGATTTGCAGTGTTAATTACAAGTTCTAATGTACAATTGATTGCATAACCACCAATATCTACTACCATTTATCTTCAATGAATTATGTTTCAACTTGTTGAAGTAAGGATAAGCAAAGAAAGTTAGAGATTGTTACAAACGCACGCTATTTTGCTCAATGTAACACAACTACACGAAATAAACTTCCATACAGAAGCAATATACTATAGTAATAATTGTATGCTTTCTTCTACTTACCTTAAAGACATCTTCGTTGGTTTTATACACAATCGTGTTTAGTTGTAGACGAATTCAAAGAATTGTTGCTGGGTGATTTACAATTTGTTCGTAACAATAGGGTACTAGGAAAAAGATATTGTTGTTAAACCAATTGTATAACACAATTCATACAATACAGAATTGTGAGACTGTTTCAAAACGGACTCCACATGACTCGAACCTTGGAAATGTTGCCTAATCTTTTAACTGTTAGCCTACACACAATAATAATAGTAATACCCTAAGTAGGATTTCGTGCTGCGAAATTGATGTTCTAATCACTTAGTGTGTGTAGAATTAGTATCGCAATCGGTATAGAGTTCATTCATTTCTGTCTAGTTGTCTATAATTTCTATAATTTCTATTCTAATTTCATTTCAGTCTATAATTTCTGTCTAGTTGTAGGAACAACATCGAGTTTTGTTAGGAAATCCTGATATACAATTGTGTTTTGTTGGGACAAATTCAAATGAAACATGTTCGGAAAGAACACACTGCTTGAATTGGTAGTTTATGTAGAGAAATTCGTCATTTATATACCCAGTTCAATTACACAATCGCTAGAAACCGAAATTCTTTGTTGTAGCTCTCTTGTTTCACTAACAAATCTTTACATACAATAACAGTGAACAACTGACTTTAAAAGTAGCGCGGACTTGTATAAAAGTACGTAATTTTGAATTAAGAATGCACTGTAAAATTTTCTGTCTATTATTAATTGTTTAGTTGTATTTTTTGTTCGTTCCAACATGCATGCGTAACAGAGAGTTTTATGTTTATAAGAAGTTGTAGTTTTAATTACAAGTTCTAATGTATAATTGATTGCATAACAGTAGGATGGGGTCACTTGAGGTTGTTTTCTTAAAAATCGCACCTTTTTCCCAGCCCGAGCTGATAGCAAGGAGTTAATTTCTCACGGCTGTATGATACATGGTGTCATGTGTATCGGCCAGGTATGAGAAATTGAGCACCTTGTTTTCAACCCTATTTTATAAAAGGCTACGAGCGTATTTTGCAACACCTATTTATAAAAGACTATGAATACATTTTTCAACCCTTATTTAATACAGCAGAGATGGACTACGACCACTTTTCAGCCCTCTTTTTAGCATAGAAGAGATTTAAACCCGTATAGTGCATAAGACTACGATCCATCCCCTATTTAACATAGTAGAAATTACACTACGCTATGACCCTCCAACACTACACCCCAAAATAGTGCACAAGGCTACGGCCCCTATTTAACAAAGCAGAGATTACACAGGAATACGGCACCTTTTTCCAACCAATAATTAACATGGCATAAAAGGCAATGAACACATTTTTCACCCCCTATTTAGCATTGAATTTCATTCACATTATGAAAGAGTACGGGACTATTTTACGACCTAACCCCAAAATATACTTGGGGTTGTTGCGAATTTATTTTGAATTTAATCTATTACATAAGAGACTATGAGCCATTTTGTAGACATGCAATAGCAGACTATTTCCCCAGCAATCGTGGTGTATTTGCTAAAGAGTACGACGAGCCATGGTATAGGGGAGAATATTGGTTGCTGATTGCCAAATTTTCGTCGGATTATTATTAAACTCTGGGTTTTGGGTAGATTATTAAAAAAAACGACAAGCCTACAATCTATTCCCTATTTAACATAGCAGAGATTGCATAAAAGGCTACGAAGCGATAGGCCAAACCCTATTTAATATAGCAGCAATATATGTTAGTTACGCCATTTAACCCTTTATACCCCTATTTAACATAGCAGAAATTACCTAACACCCCCCGTATTTTATAAAAGGCTACGACCCTCATATTAAACATAGTAGATATTACATAGGCAACGGTTTTACAAGCACAACACAGAGGTCATCCCTTATTTATAAAAGACTGCGAGGACTTTTTCCAACCCCTATTTAACATTGAAGAAATAATAAGAGAAATTTGAAGTCAGTTTCTGTACCACACTCTGTAACCTAGGCAAAGGGCAAAAATATTAAAATTCTGCTTTTATATTCGGCATGTGGGGATTTAAGTACAATTTGCGAAAAAAAAGTGGCCACCTCGAGTCAAATACTGAACCGTGTATATCTCGTAAACGGCTAGACATATTGAAATTCTGTTTTGACATTTGGCATGAGGGCAATAAGTACAATTTGTGAAAAAAAGTGGTGACCTCGAGGTGAAAGGTCAAATATTGAACTCTGTATATCTCGTAAACGGCTAGACATATTGAAATTCTGTTTTGACATTTGGCATGAGGGCAATAAGTACAATTTGTGGAAAAAGTGGTCACCTCGAGGTCAAAGTTCAAATAGTTAACAGTCTATATCTCGTAAACGGTTAGACATATCGAAATTCTGTTTTCACTTTCGGTAAAAGGGTATTGAATTACATATGTGAAAGAAATAGTGACATCAAGGTCAAAGGTCAAATATTTAACCGTGTATATCTCGTAAACGGCTAGACATATCGAAATTCTGTTTTGACATTCGGAATGGTGGCATTAAGTACAATTTGTGAAAAAAGTGGTCACCTCGAGGTCAAAGGTCAAAATATTTAGCCCTGTATATCTCGTAAACGGCTAGACACATTGAAATTCTGTTTGGACATTTGGCAGGAGGGCATTGAGTGACCAAGGTACATTTTATTCTATAACCAACTTATGAAAAAAGTATTTCCTTTTATTATACTAAAATATTTTATTATACATAAAAAACTAGTCACTTTATTCTAAAAAACATTAAAAATTACACAAGGGTTCCACCACAGTATACACTGTAACATAAATTTAAAGTTTTATGTATACTGCTAACTGAACTCATCTCGCGATCAATCACACATACACACACACATGGTTTACGGAGGACTTAATCTCGCGCCAGAGACCGCCACATATACCTGGTTTACGGAGAACTTAATCTCGCGCTAGGGACCATTCTCATAAACGAATAAAGCACAATATCGCTAACATTAATGTTGACAGTTGAAAATTTATTTAAGAATTCCTATAGTGAATAGCCAGATGCAGGACATGTTAAATAGAGAAAACAATAGTGTCCACAGAATTGAGATAAATCACCTTGAATACGTCTATTAATCCAGGTATTATAGCTATCAAAATATTCACCGTGCCCTGAATTAGAAATATAAACAGCAACCCAATGTTCACCGGGCTTAATACTAGGATCAGTATTTATAATAATGGCTGCAGGAAATGTATGGATAAAAGGAGGTAGTTGATCTGCAGCATATACACCTAAAAAATAATTTCTAGGCAAATTCTGTTGTAATGCCTCATAAAGTTCAAGGGTATTTAACATTTTCTTTTAATTAATATATATTTTTCTCTGGAAATCAATTTCAAGTTCTGATGAGAATTCACCGTAAATAACCACGGTTACAGGAGATGGCAGTTTTTGCTTAAAATGAATCTCTAATCGTACACTTCCCTGTCGCAGGGGGCTAGTGTGAAATGCTGCACTAGCGCTAGAATCGGGAGTTAAATCAAACACCAGTAGAGTATAGCCATTAGGATATTCGGCAAGTGAAATATCATTACCTTGATTAGAATAATAAATATCAGAACCTGTAAATATCGTAGAATATGCTTGTATGTATAGCTTATTATCAAAATCTGGCTGTAGTGGTCTAGATGGAACAGGAGTTCCGTCAACATACAATGTAAAGAAAGACATATTAAAATGCTTAAAATTAAAAGGATTTGTCTGATAAGTACCATTGAAAGCTGTATTAGTAGCAAACCCAATAATAATACGTTTAGGGACTATGCCGGAATACAAATCTCGAAGAGTGGTGTCCATAATGCCCTGCGGTAAAATCTCTGTCTTCACCTGCACCTTTGTTATCGGGTATTTTACTCTAAATTTAGGATTTTGTAATACTTTATTTTGTGCTATTTTCACCGTGGGCGACACATCAACCTTTTTCACAAACAGTGTTGCATCTGTAATTACAACTTTCTCCTCAGCTCCAGTCTCGCCCATTAGACAAAATACGGGTTTGGCTAGAATTAGCTTAATACGCAACTGTACACCACTCAACAGAAATTTCTCCTGATTGAAAATATCACCATAAATATAGCCCAGTAATTCAAAGGGCTGACTTAACGCTGTGAGAAGTGAGCGTTGTTTAAAACCCTGATTATTATTTTCGGCCACACTCTCCATATGACCGGCAGTATCTTTAAACCACATTCCCGTTTGAAGATGAGTTGTTTTTGCATTGGCATTATAATTCAGTAGTTTTTCAATATACGATCGAAATGGATAGGTATGCAAGGAATAGGAAATTAGTTGATTATTAAGATATATTTGTACCTCACTGAATATTGCACTGAGAAAATCATTTACAGGACCTATTTTCTTATCAGTAGATGTTTCATATTTCATATTTTCATATTTCATTTTTTCACTTTTTGAACAACTATCAACATCGTCAAAATACATAGATACATATATACATATTGAGTCATTTATAATAAAAAATCTTACAATTGTTAAAAAGTTTCTTAAAATTTACATTATGTATACTGGTATAAACCTTGTATAAAATTTATGATTAAGATTACATTATTTTTAAAAACCACGTAACAGGCATATACAGTCTTAATTATAATACGCTCTAATATTTTCTTCAACTTCTTGAAGCGAATACCCACTGCATAATTTCAAGACCTTTTTTATTCTACCTTTAAAACTTGAGATGTCTAGATTCCTAATTTCGAGAGGTAAAAAATTAAAAAATCTTATCCCATTAATTTTGTAACTGTTCTGCAGTTTGGTTAACCTTGATCGTGGAGTTATTAGGTTGTCACAACCTCTAGTGAAGTAATTATGTTGTCCGTCAATGGTTGGAAGTTTATTAATTATTGATTTAATATAAACGAGACAATGAAAAATATATATACATGGAAGTGTCATAATACCATAAAATTTAAAAGCTTCTCTACAGGAGTCTCTGGAGCCCATTTTCAGCATACATCGCAAAGCTTTTCTCTGCCAACAGAAGACATTTTTTGCTCCGGTGGAATTACCCCATAAGGCATAAGATAGGTGAGAGTGTATCATAGCATAATATACCACTAGTATCTAAGAGATACAAGTTGTCTCAGCCTTTTGAATAAATATATGTTTTTGGCTATCTTCTTACATACGGCATTCGTATGATTACTCCAAGTCAATTTCGGATCGATTGTGATAAACAGTACCTTAATACAGTCAGACTGATTCTGTGAGATAATATTCGGTATTAATGAGAACAACATTGACTCAGTCTTGGAATTGTTAAGAACCAATTCATTATATTTTAACCATTTTGATGCAAGTTGTAAAGTGTTAGCATTTATATTGTGTATTTCATCCAGATTGTGAGCTATTGAGATCAATGTAGTATCGTCAGCGTAAAGTATTGATTTACAGTTTAAATAAATAGGAAAATCATTAATATAAACAGAGAAGAAAAAAGGGCCAAGAACCGAGCCCTGGGGTACCCCACGTTTTACCAATTCTACTGAGGAAAATGTATTATTAAATTTTACAATTTGTCTTCGATCTATAAGATAAGAGCGAATCAAATTGACTGTATTAGTCGAGACTCCATACCAGTGTAATTTATCCAAAAGGATAGAATGTGAGATCGTATCGAAAGCTCGACTCAAATCTAGAAAGATAGCAGACGTAATATTTTTCTGTTCAAAACTGTCATGAATTGAGTTGACAAGCTCAGTGATAGCAGAAATTGTGGAGGCACCCGATCTAAAACCATGTTGTGAGCTGTGTATTATATTACCCTGAAAAAATAAGAGGAGAATTGAGATAACAAACAGTGTTCAAATATCTTAGCAAATATAGGAACAAGAGCAATTGGTCTGTAATTATCAACTTGTTGTTTGTCACCTTTCTTATATATAGGAACAACAATTGATGTTTTTAGACAGTCCGGAAAAACCGCATCCGAGACGGATCAATTTATCAAATCTACAAGGAGTGTCAAAATAATATCAATTATATGATTTAAAACTAATGAAGACATACCAAATACATCTTCACTACGTGATATTTTTATTTTCTTTACAAGTGAAACCAGTTTGGTTGGAGTGATAGTGGTAACTGAAAAGGGTTGATTAGACAATTGCCTGTTAAGAAAATTACAGCTAAATTCTCTATCATGTATGTTATCATCAGTCGTGAGGGGTTGAAAGACATTATCAACAAAATGTCTATTGAATGTATCAGGTGAGATATCTACCTGCAGTTCAGTAGAAACTTTGGTCGCCCTTTTCATGAGATTCCAAGCAGATGAGACCATATTGGGAGAATTCTGAATATAAGATTCATTATATTTATTTTGAGATTTTTTAACGGCTTTTTTATATCGTGCCCTTACTGACTTATAAGTGTTGATATAATTTGTATCATTTTTTACCTTTATGAACCAATAAAATACCAATACTCTTAACGATGCAAGTTCATCATTATACCACCCATTGTATTTCTTAACCGGGCGCTTAGATTCATTGAGATGCCTTTTAATCATTGGACAGCATCGGGATAATACAGAACTTAAAATACTAGTAAACAAA
>JAGDQP010016088.1:12949-41264 GCA_022664845.1 Lepisma saccharinum | reverse complement strand
GGTGTTGCAAAACAACCCTTACAAAACCACCTTAGGAGATTCTCGAAATGAAAATAAGGAAAATAGTTTAGACCATCAAGGGTGCACAAATGCTTCGTTTCCGCGCTATAGGATGTCGCAAACGTGAGAAAATGAACTTTAGAACCTGATAGCTTTCCAATACCATTAACAATAGAATTGAGGCTACGTTGTAACATCAAAGACTTCAAACCTGCTCTATTCAAAAGTTTGTATTACAAAACTGTGCATTGGGTGCGCAATAGATTCGCTATACCTATTATTTCTTATTCTCGTGTCCGGAATTTCATGAGGTTTGTTTATCCCTGTTGTTTTGCAACATTTTGTACATAAATAAATCTATGTTAGAATGACAAAAATATTGCACTAGCACACTTTTTTTTACAAGTCGAAAGAAATTTAAAATACCTTTATCATCCACACGATCCTCGATTTAACATATTACTAATAAATATATTTCCCCTATAACTGTGTATTCCTTGGAAGGGTGAGAGTCGTTGCTAATATTAAAGAAAAACTTTTCGTTAAAACATTCATATTCATTTTTGTGAAATACATAGACTTCTCCGAACACACCTAGTGTGTTCTGTTTTTCTTGTGGTGTCCTGTTACTGTGAAGTATATAATTATATCAAGGGAGTTTGCTAGATGTAACCCTCAAAATGCTCCAGTACAAACCCCAACTTTAAAGATTTTACGGTTAAAAATCGATAATCTCGGAAAAGCTATGCTTACACTCCAGAAGTTAGGCTTCACCCCCCTTAATTGAAATCGCTTTATTAGTCGAAATCGAGCAAAATTATCTTTATAAACTTAAACTTGAAAGAAAGTGGTTCTCTCCCCATGAACTGACAGATTCAGCAATTTCACTTACTGTATTCCTTGCTCGTCGTTGTTTAAAATTCCGCTCATGTTTTCTTAGTAACACATCTTCATTGCTCGGACGCTAAGTTCGTTTTAGAAAAAAGACAGACAATTTTAGGAAATTTATTATGAATTTCTAAGTTTTACACCATGAAGACAGAGCATCATTAATTAGATATAATTTTTCTTTTTTTTAAAAAAAAGGAAGTATACATTATTTCGCAAAGAAAATCAGTCATATTGTACAATGGCAAGTTGAAGTATGACTAGAGATTGTCAATATAGAGAATAAACACATTTAGAAAAGGTTTAGGACGATTAATATGTTGTTTTCAGTCAGAGAAATAATCCTTGAAGGGCAGAAATTTCCTGTGCACGTGATATCGGTTAAACAATTCACAGAGAAGGTTCGGCTTTATTATTACCGAAGACGATAGTTATATGAAAAATATTTCATAGTATGTGATAGCGAGTTGTTTAAGCAAGAAATACTCTGAACGAAACCACGTCGAACTGAATTTAGAAAGGCATTGTGAATATAACTTTGTCACACATAAGTGATAGGGGCAAGAGGAGAAAAATACGCATGTTGCACTAAACGTTACTCTAATTTTCACATTTCATCTTAAGATTTGCGACCATATCTATGTTGATGACATGGATAATAAACTATAGTTGTATGGACTAGTTGGCTCACAATGTTTCTATATTATCAGCATTTTGTGTTGATTCCTTATAAAAATAAAACCTTTGCATTCTCATGTTTATTCAGATTTTCCATTCTCATTTTCACAAAAGCTTTACATCCTGTGGATACTATTATTTTCTATATTGTCCTGAACAGTGACCTTCGGTTAGATTGATGTTCCTTCTCTTATATTCCTTGATAGAGAGTTAATTTATGTTTGTAGCATAAAGACATTTCACTATTTTAATTACATACCTTTATATTCTCTATGACTAGAGCTAAAGAACCACTCACTTTTGATATAGTTCACATTTCATTAATCTTCTGCTTCCTCAACTTACTTCTCGAAATGAACTTCGAAAATGAGAATTTAAAAGGGAAGAACAAAAAACATCGCAGTCTTATTATGGAAGAAGAAAGTCACGTAATCAGTACAGATATGCTACACATATTTTATGTGCTGTATTAATATTGAAAATTTAAGGTAGGCCCAGGAAACCAAGAGGAAAAGAAAAGAAGAAAACAGTTTAGTTTTCCTGCCTATAAGAAGGAGGCCCTGACGGTTTTAGGTGATCTCGTGCCCGCATTTCCTTGCCTTAAGTGTTCGTGTGGCATGCAAAGCCGTCTTTTCTCCAAAATTAGAGAAAAGAAAAAAGGAGGAAGGAAGAGAGAGAGAGAGAGAGAATTTGAGAGGAAAGAGAGAGAGAGAACATTTGAGAGGAAAGAAAGAAAGAGGACCCCATTCGCCAAAGACGTACAAGAGAAGGAACTGGAAAACATAAGCAGTGGTGGTAGAGAAGAAAGAAAGGCAGGTAGATAGAGAAGAAGAGTGAGACATGGGAAAAATAATATTTTTCAGTTTATCCTGAAGGCATGGCTGAAATGGAAGAGCGTGTGCATTCCGGGTAGAGATAGTGACAGGATACCCCCTGAGGAGTAACTGTGCCATTCATCATTCTAATAGGCATAGACGAAAAGACGATCGTTGAGGAATGTCCTACGTCATAGAAGAAGAGCATATTTCGTGCGAGCCTTGTGAAGTAGTTTCCGTGAACTAAAAAAAGTAAAGAAGCAAGAATGGAAAAAAAAAATAGAAGGAAAAACGAAAGAGTGTACATCTGCGAAAACACTCAAGAATAAAATGCTGTTTTATGTTAACGGAACTCAAACGACAATTCGCAATAATATTCAATTCTTAGTGCAATATATATATTTATTCATATATAAGCGTTTTCACACAACACACACAGTGCGCAGTGAATGTATGTTTGTGTGTTCTTACATAAATATACATGTTGAACGGAGAAGACAAAACAAAAAATGGCTAAATACTGAGAAAAAGATCACGGTCATATTCGAAATTTGAATAAATAATCCATAGTAATATTTTCATACCATGATTCTGGATTTGCAAACCAAAGATAGCTAGTGGTTAGATAGACAACAAATGGTTAATAAAATAGCAGTCATAGCAAATAGATGAATTTACAGAGTTGGTACTAAGAATAAAGGGTATGATATCTTTAATGGAGATGATTGAATTTAATTTGAATCTTTTATTTTATTTGCAAGACTCCAGTAGAACTATTGAGTTTCACTATGGCTGGTCATAGCATGTGCTAGTACGAAGCCAACAATAACGGTCAATTTAATACAAATATAAGGTACTTTTCATGATTTATTATCACGCTTCCGTTTACATACTCTTATACAACACTGAGTTTTTCATTTACGATACTCTAAGTACCTTAAGTAAGCTCTGTTTCTTCTTGAACAAGATATTGCCTTATTACATCTTGACACTTTTATTATACCTTTCTCATAATGATGTCAAGTAGAAATTGCTTCTCGCATCTACTAAAGTTTCACTGTGAAAACACACACAAATATTTCATTACTAAACTTATCAACTAGTCCGAAGGTCCTTACCAATTTGTATCAAACTTCATTAGTAACTTCGTTCTCCTAACATGTGTTTCATAATATATCTTATAAGGTACGGTGGGCGAATATGGCAAACCTTCACTTAGTTGATCTTTTCACTAAAAAGGACAATTTATTTGTGGGAATCGACTGAACCATCAAGTTGGGAAACTATTTGGACAAATGAAAAAATAAACCTGCTTTCTAGAAATGACGCATACAAATGTAATAAATCGAAAAGTAAAATGTTGCCAGTGGGCCATATTGGGAACATGGTGTTCCCAATATGGCCCTCCATAGAAAATAAGAGCGAATGGCAAAAGTAATGTGTAATATTTCTATATTACTCATATATGCTACATACTGAGATATATACATTACAAGCATATATAATTTATATGATATTGCAAAATCAAGAATATTGTATTAATGCAAAATGCCAAAATTTGTGAAAATCAAGTGAATATACAAGAAGAAAATATATGAGTAAATAAGAAGAAGAGTAACATAAACGAAGAAGTGTAGAACGTCATGTCTCACATGAGAGACAAAGAAATGGTCCGTAATCTTTAGCGGTGATTCCAATACACTCATCATGAAATTAATTGCACTATGATACTCAAAAATGCATGTCTGCAACGTTGTCTGCCTGACAAAAGTAACAAAACCAAGATTCACAAGACTTGGAGCAAATCAGTGTCGATTCTTCAAGATTATTAAAAGCAGTTACTGAAATTCTGGTTCGTTTTAAACTTGTTGATACTTGCTTTGTTTTGGTTTTAATCATCTTATTTTTTGAATTGGAATTGATAGCTTCCTTATTACCTGGCATTATCTTCGTTTTAATTACTAAATATTATGATGATGAGTGTTCAGTACAAACATTTCAAATACCCAATTCTTTCATTTTAAACAGTTATGACTGCAATTTGCCCAATATGCGCATATTGCGTACTATTAACTTCTTTATTTTTTCTCGCGCCTGCTAGTAACACAATGCAATACATTGCGTTACACATATTTTATGTTCACATATGCCCACATAGCTATATTATCCATTTATTATACTGATTAGGTTTTCATCAATACATACTGAAACGAAATATTACTTAATTTGATAAAATAACAGCAAAATATTTTCTTGCTCAATATGCCACTATAACTGGAGCTGCTGCCACTCAGGCCACTCGCAAACAAATGAGTCGCGCAAAAATGCTTTCTCTTGTCATCAGGATATAATTTACGGCAACATCTAGTAGCGCCAACGGAAAGCTGCAGAGATTGGGGAGTGAGCCATATTGGGGACCCGGGCCATAATCGGTACACATACCTTATATTAATTCTTATTCTTTTGAATAACTATTACACTTTAGATTTATTCGTTACCGGTTAAACTATGAAAAATTTTCCGAAACATTTCTGAAAAAGTTACATAACCTTTGCTGCCTGGGAGTTTTCAGTAATTTGGGTAATAAAAACCAACCATCCTTCATTTCTCAGGGATACTGGAAAAGAGAAATCTTAAGCGAGATTTGAATCTGGATTGTTCAATTATAAGTCCAGCGTTTTACCGACTAAACTAAACTGCCATTTATAATAAAATGATCAAAACAGTATAGAAGAACAGAAATATATTGCCCCAATGCTGAGAACACAAACTATGTTACTCTCACAACTTTTCTATTTTTTTTTTTTAACTAGGAATCACTATTCATTCCGAATATTTTCCATTTCTGTAAAAACAAGCGATCAAGATGGCGGCAGGAAAACTTGACCAACATTAGAAATCTTGTTACGATAAGAAAGCCTTTTACCTCTCTGTACATGTACGCAAATCAAACTGGAACTGAAAACTTAGACCTTCGACTTAGGTAAAAGAATGCTCGGTGCTTTTCGAGGATTATTGCCGATAATTGCAACTATTGTCGTTTCTCTTACGCATTACAGGATAAATCAAGGAATCCCTCCTCCACTCCACAAAAAAAACAGTGTTGTTACCTCCATTAACCGAAATCATTCCGGAAATCAATGTTTCTTTTTTTAAATTAAATTCATTGATCTTCTTCCTACCATTCTGAATCACTATTCTGGTTCTACACTACGTAGATACGATAATTGGGTTTGTTGGATTTGTTACAGTCTGCCAGATCACAGTTTAACTAAATAGCAAATCGACTTATTTCTTTATGTGTGCTATAGCTAGTGTAGTTGATTTCAATGATTTTCTCCAGACTTTAAATAATCTTTAAAACCTGGTATCCTGAAGAGAAAATGAAGGTAGACGGAGTCAAGTCTTCATCGTTTGGTATTGAAGATGGCTGATTAAATAAGCGGCCCATATATTTGTTTTTTTATTTAAAGTACCTATCTTAGATACAGCATGTGGTAGATATTTTTCAATACGAACTAGCATAGAAAAATAACAAAGAACAAAAACATAAAATGAGTTACTGAAGAGAGACAAATATAATAGATATAAGAAAATACAATAGATGTGATATTAAGATAACTTCCTTTCACAGAGGTTCATAAAGGTAATTTTGGGAAGGTAAAAGTGAGTGATAAAGTGAGGGAAGTCTGATTAGGAATGATTTCATTTCTAAAGATAACCTTAGAGTTCTGATGTAAAAGTATTCATTACACCTGCTAATAGCTCTCGGAACACGTAATTGAAACAATGAGAGAAGATCATTTGCGCGGACATCACCATTCGTTATGTTATAAAGAAATCTAAGATCGGAAAGTTTACGACAAGTAGGTAGGTAAGTTAGTTAAAGGTTAGAAAGAATATAAGTTCTGGATAGGTGAGGTAAGGAAGGGAATCTATTATTGACTATATGTATGAAGACATTCATGATTTTATTCAACCTTAACAGATTACTGCCACTTGCCATGGACCAGGTAGGAGAGGCGTAATCAAGGCAAAACACAGCTTAGGAAATACGATCTAAGTGCAAGCATGTTAGTGATATCAGTGTACCTATGTATCAGACCTAGGGTTTTCATAGCTCTGGTAATGATGTGGTCATTGTTATTAATAAAGGTTAATTTACTGTCAAACACAACGACAAGATCTTGATAATGTTGAACCCAAGATGTGATCTGGTTGTATTCTTGATAGGATGGCATGATGGTATTTGTTTTTAAAGTAAACCTAATATTTGCAGATTTTGTAGGGTTAAGATTAGGTTGCCAGAAAGTACACTAGTTTTCTAGGCGTGTTAATATATTTTGCAGAGTAGTAACGTCTGTATGAGACGATACGATGTGAAAAATTTTACAGTCATAAGCATAAAGAAGAATGTTGCAGTTATCGATAAGGCATCTATTATTGACAAATGCCATCCATTTACAGAATAAAGCATAGATGACCTAAGGAGATGCCTTGTAGAGACCATAAATTGAATATTAAAATAATTTTAGGAAGAACAAAGTTAATGAATGTATTTAAAGTTGTGAAGAAAAAATGACTGTAAGTCAAAATATCTACTATAGAGGTTGAAAGTGAAATCACAAATTTTGTGAAATATTGATACTTGTAGTAGTCTTGTACGTATTGTTTTAGGATGCCATTTGTATCTAAGTAACTCAAAACGCTTTTAATGTTCCTGTTTTGTTAGTTTACTAGAAGATTATTGAGGGGAAGAGAAAGGTAAGTGAACTTCTGGAAACAATAATAAAATAAGGGAGGAATAAAAGTGTCAAATTTGAACAGCCATTTTTGTAGTGTAGTATTCATGCATTTTAGTAACTTGTGAAATCACCGTGTCATGCGTTTACAAAATTTCAAGTGTTTAAATCCCAGAAATATTTTGCTCCAGTCGGAATTTAAACACAGAATCTGGTTGACCCTAGTATAATCCCTCAGACCATTTGACCATAGCGGCCAGCAATATTGACGTATGTTTTATATACGCTTCATTGGGACGTTGACCCTGTCCTGTACCTTGGAGTACCAAATTCCCCAGTTGGATGGTTCTTCTTCTCCCTTCCTGTTGAGGTACACTTTACGTTGAAACACCACTCAACAGCACTGCATAGAGATACCTGTTCTATTCCCGAACACTCCAAATGAAGCGTTGCGTTAAATCACGCATTTAATTGCGATTTTCCACACAGCACAACACGTAGAGACTTTAAATTGCATAAACTGAATTGGAGCAGTTTTTCAGAAAGTAAAATTTCTCAAAAATATGTATCTAAACATGGTATCTAAAAAATAGCAGCCACTCAAAGTAACTTTATAAGTAATTAACATTGTCAAGTAGAATTTTGGTAGGTTTTAGGATGAAAAATAAGAAATAACTAATCATTAGAAATAACTAACCATACGACCATACTAACCCTCCTGTGGGCGCCGTAGCTGCCAAGGCTTCACAAAAACAATGTTCTTAAATAATTAGGTATATCAAATGATTTATCATTGGAAACCTCTTGAAACACTGAATAGGTTGTATCTAAAAGTTTCGCCCTATAAGCTCACTCGGATTTCTAGGGATATAAAATAAAAGAATGTGGCTTCATAGTGCGGTTAGTTAAGACAAGAGACTATCACCAAGAGTAGATGTATTCCACTCCTGCTAACACCAACTCTTTTACAACCTAGAGAAAAACTGCAATTTTCAAAAGAACAATGATCTTTTCAAGAAACCAGTACAGTAGTAAAATAGTACCATGAATACTCCACGAAACTTGTTAATGACAGGGCAAAAATATTATCTATTAATTGGCCACGCATTCGGGTGGTCCCTGGTTCAAAACCAACGGCCAACCATCCTGACTAAGGGTTTCCCAGCGTTTCTCCTAAGTCACACCAGGTAAATACCAGGAAGGCAACTTCAACTTAGATCGCGAACGAATTCTTCCCCCATTATTTCCCTAGCCCTATTCCGGCTTTAGCTATAGATGACTGAAGGCCATAAAATAATTCACTCAATTCGTAATAACCATTTGTGAACTAGATTAAGTGCTTTCGGGACGCCGTTAAATATGAAATCTTCTGACTTCAAGGTTCATGTCAAAATCTCATACAGCTGTTCTCCGCTTTACTTCAGTTATGAACAGATCTTTCTTGCTTAGAGACGACGACACTGATGTTTCTGTTTCTCAATATGTCGCTGGTATTCTCAGCCTTCCATGTGAGCCAATGTAACATTAGAAACTTGTTCTTGTTTCAAAGAAATTCATAAAATACATAATTATTACGGAAATTTGACTTAATCGTAACATCATTCGTTTGCTCATAACTAACGAGTTATAAATATGAAGAGACTTCTGTACAAGAACATGCACCTATCATACGGAAATGTAAACTTATCATGCAATGAAACACACACATATTTATAAACATAACACGTAAACACTACCTGATAAATATTAAACGAATTATTTTTTAAATGTTAAGTATTTATGATGCTATTTACTAAAATGTGAAGTGCACTAATAAGGACATGTGCATCAATAAGAATAACCAATTGTTTCTGGAGAACATAACAATAACTATTTAGACATATAGGCCTCTTACGCCAACCATTATGTGCTTCGCGATAAGCGTTAATACAATACAATGCCAAGAGACTAAATCTGATTTTGCTGATACTACCAAATCTTTAGTACATATTTATCTATACATCTTTGTATATCGTATGAAAAACTATCTTCTATATAATCTTAGAGCGCACTTGGTCTATTTTCAAAATCTGAAACTAGTTTCATAATAATACTTCCAATATAACTTTGAAAACAAATGCAAAGAAATATATTTAAATCTGTAACGCCAAGGACAACTTATTGGGATCACATGTATTACGAAAGCTTTGTACTAGCGTTTTTGTAATTAATTCAATTACACTAACATTTGTATTTATTTTGTTATGTTACGTGCTTCATTCACAATAACCCATGAATTCGTTAGTTATTATTGTATGTTGTAAAGAATTACAGAATTTTCAATTGTACTAATTTACTACAACATTTTACTAATTTAGAATAGTCGAGATTAAAACAAATGAGCGTTGTAATTCTACGAAAAATCACGGGAGCTTCAAGAGTCCCATTAATAGCATCTGAGACGCACAACCATTAATTTTTATAAAATTTGTTGGAAATACTGAGAACTGGGGTACTTATGGACGGAAACAACTACAGTACTTATCAATTGTGTAGAATAATGTTTATGTCAAATTTGGTGCAGATAAGTCCAAAGCTATGGAAGCAAATTGAAAATTCGATTTTGAAGTGTGTTGGAAATACTGACAACTAGGGATGTTGGGAATGATCACACTCACACTATATTTCTATGATGTCGAATAATGTTCATGCTAATTTCGGTGCAGATAGGTATAACTCAACGGAAGAAATTTGAAAAATTAAAAATAGGTAATCAACACTAACAACTAAGGTTCTTGGAGATGGGGACATTCACAATAGTTCTCTATTTCGTCTAGTAGTGGTTATTGTAAGTTTGGTGCTGTTTCGTCTATCGTAATGGAAGCAATTTTGAAAATATTTTTTATTGAAAATAGTTGGCAACACTGACTAACACATTTTCTACTACAGAGCATTTATAAGTCAAAAAGATGATAAGAGAATGTTTGAAGTTTTAAGTGACATAATGATTTGTAATAATTCAAATTCTATGAGAAATTACTGCTAATGAGAATAAGTCAAATATCACTCTTTAGAGGACAGTCTGTATGTAATATTATATACTTTCAAGACAAAGTGTAGTTAGTACATTCAACATCAATCAAACGAGATACCAAATAGACAGAGAGAAAAGGAAATACACTTCTATTTCTATTTTTTGTGTGTGTGCGATTGTGTCTGTGAATCCAAATTGGAAACGCATTGTACTCGGTTTCATTATATGTATCCCCATAGTTTAAATCTGAATGTTGTAAATAATTCAGCTCTCATCTCGGCTAACGATCTGTACAAGGTTGATTATACCCTCTGTTGACACTCGATATTGGTTTCCGGCTGTTTTCATTGAAACAGAACTCTGTTTGTCATTGTAAGTAATCCACGCTGGCTGGTCTAAGAGAAGAGTCAACAATGGTGCTATGTTTTGTTCCCTATGGATGCTGCTGATGGATTTAGTTGGTGGGTGCTGCTACTGGTTGTTTGAAATACTGCACATTGCTAGGTAGTTCGTTTGATGAAACCGTATGGAGAGAGAGGGAAAAAATGTGTTCCATCTTCCATGAAATTTTATGTGATGAATGAAAACATTCAGTAACTTTGATTCAATTACCACTACAACAGAAAAACTAAACAGTTGAAAGAGATAACACAGTGTACCATGCTTTAAATTTGATATTCAAATGTGCGTTTACATTTGGAAAGATCTTAACATTCGCACTATACTACCGGGCTCATACAAATACAAAATACTTAACAATGTGATAATTAGCTAAAATTTATGCCCAAAGTAAATCTCTACATGTTTAGGTAGATAAAACTAAAAAAAAGAAACAAAATATAACTGTGCAAATGACCACGGTAGCCCCTACATCAGGTCACAAGAGATAGCATCAAAATATTATAAAATCTCACGTCAGTCTGTTAAAGACGCGGTACCAATTCTCTAATGGGCAGTCTCTACAAATGCTATATAGTACTTAAAGTCTATTACAATATGTTAGGACATGACGAAAAGGAAAGGTATTAACATCCATTTTATATTCTATGATATTAAGATTAATAGGTACTCCAGCGAATTACATTATCAATTAGTGTTCCTTTATCAGGGAGTGATAAGCTAAAAGATATATCAGATTAGGAAAGGTTAGCAAGCCGTAAGTAAGTATTTGACTTCGAAGAAATTCTCATTTCCGATGGAGAAGAAAGAGCATATGAAATGAAGATACTTAAATTTATTATACAAGTAACCAACATCGACATATACCTTACAATTAAGGATTATTGATACAAAGTTAACATCTTCAATGTATAAGTTACAAATACTATAAACAGGAGGTAAACAAAAAAAACCACTTGAATTTCGTATTATCTTCCAAGTTCCGACTTCCTACAATTTATGTAACACACGCTTGCTACAACTATAATTAAAATGGTAAGACATAAACACTTGTATTGAACTATGATTCACTACTTAAAATGCATTTTAATTTTCATGCATGGAATTAAGAAACACATTCTGGTAGTACTAAGAGCACATTATGAGTTACCGTACATTGTTACCGTATCATGGTTCCGTTCTGTCTCTATTGATTTTAATGATTCACAATTTCTATAATGTTATTATCTCTCATTTTGATTTTCGGCCACTGATGTTATAACACTTTCTTCTCTTAGGATACTAGACACCATCTAAGCTGTATCTTTAACAGGAAGTATTGCAAACATGGTTTCAGTTTAGAGCTCACATCCAAAGAGCAACATATATGGACTATTGTAGTGACTCCTTGCTGCACCCAAAAATATTAAATTTCAAAATTTAATAAAAACACGCTGTAGAAACACATTCCTTCTTTTAAAGAATAATACCCGTCGTTACCTGGATTATAAAAAAAATATAATGGAAACCTGTTGCTCTAATATGATTGGTATACAATTATTTTCTAAGATGAACAAATTGTTCGGCCTGAGCGAAAGTTAACTAAAGGCCTTAAAATAAATTCAAAATGAACAATTTTGTTAAATTTCATTGAAATATACCGGTATACCTATCCATAAATATTCAAAATTTGCAGGGTTAATGTTATTATAAAACAGATTATAATATCAACAAGATAGCAATACGTTTGCTTTATTTTTAGCATCTTCTGCAGCATAATACCGTGGAGCATTTTCTGAGACCATAGACACACACTTTTTGTGTGTACTCAGACTTATCCTACACATGAAGTTAAGTGAGAACACACTTAGGAGATAGCCCAAATTCAGATATTTTCAAGAAGTTATTCATAACACAAATACGCACCAAATCTTATAGTGATTCCTAGAGTTAAAAACATGTTTTGGGTTTCTTTTATTACGAACGACAGATTAGTGCTATATGATGGTGCGTAACGAAAGCTGCAAATTCATAATATTTGTTAACTTATTGCTAGACAAGTTCAATCGCATCTCGGGCACATTCTTTGATAAAGATTGGTGCAGTTACATTAGAACAGTTATGGAACATTTTTTACTAATTAGGTTACACATATGTATTCCTTAACGACTATAGTTAAGAAGTTCCACCAGGAATTTTCGGGTCATTTTCAATTCTTAATATATAAGCATGGCAGAAGTGAACTGAATGTAACACTTTCGAAAACCTTGCAGACGAGTGAAAAACTGCTCTATCTTTCATGGCTTCTCGCTATTCGAGCTAATAAGAGCATTATTGTTCTTGGAAATACACTTCTTGAACTTTTCCATGAACAAGGCTTTAATAGTTAGAATAGTGCCAAGTCACGAAAGACAGAACACAGTTTTTCGTTTATTTGAATGTTTGTATAAATTTATGGCTTTTATACATCTCAAGCTCATATCTTTTTTCATTCGTTTAAAAAGGTGGCAGTACAGTGCTCTCAAAAGCGTTGCATTCAGTTAACTTGTCGTGCTAATCGCTAATATCTTTAAAAATGGCGTGATTTATCCTGTGACCCGAATTCACCCAGTCTACTCTATTATAACCTATATTATCGCTTTTCAGAAGAATAAATTTCAGAAGAGCTACATGCCAGGTTATCCGGAAATAAATAGCCAAAATGTGCAATGTCCACATGCTCTCTTGCATTCTTTTGTGCGGAACCAATGTAAATGTGAGTTAAACGAACTCGTACCTTGAAGGTCAAAGCAACAGCCAGCATTCAAGCTTATGAAGTGTAGCTGAAGTGCTCTGTGCAATGTGATTTGTTGAGTTAAATGGACGGCAAAAATGTATCTCATTGTGGGGATGTCATAGAAGGTAGACTCAACTCCAGAATAGACAGCGCGGCCCTGGTATGAAAATTTTTGTTCCGTGGACTCGAGTCTCCAAGATGAGAAAGAAGAGGACGCAAGTCAAGAATGGATAACGAAGCTTTAAAGGCATGCGTGTAGGATAAATCCACGTACTACCAGCAGGATACATGTCTGATAGTACATTTTTCAGTTAACCATTTCCGATCATTTTCAGCAAATAAGGAAAGGCAAGAAATGAGCAACTAGGTAACGCATGAACTGAAGGGGCATCATAAACAGCAAACTGTACATTAACCTGTTGGTTGGTAACCATACTGAGCCCCTTCTCAATCGCATTGTGATATACTGTTTGAAATGGATCTCGTACAATAATCGCCAGCGAAGTGGACGGTGGTTCGATTGTGGTGAAACCTCCCACAAACACATTTCAAAATCAAATTTGACGCCATGAAATATTAATATGGTGTACACCACTGAGTGTTGTCCAATAAAAGTTATTTTCTCCTTGGGACACCAGTACCACTGTCACGAATTGCATTGGCAGTTGTGTAAAAACCAGCCTTTGTTTGTCAATAGAATAGGAAGAGTCTTTATCTATGCAGACAATTTTGTTACAGCATACATCTTTTGCGAATGAGAAAAGTAAAAGAAAACCTTTTTGGGACCCAGAACTCAAAACGCATTTTTCAGTTATAATTTATTTATAAGGCACCTTTGAAAATGTGTGTAGTTATATTTCATCTATTTGACCTCATTATTGAGCTAACCGAGTAAATTGAAGACCATTGGTAACAGATATGTTGCACATTTTGGCAAGGAGCTATACTGGAAGGGAGAAATAAATAAGTGAACATCTTTAGCGTATGTTTGTTCACGTTTAATAACTCCGAATGCTTTGAATAGTGGGATCAGTATGGCTATTGGAAGATATTTTTATATAATTTCTCTTTCCTCCAATTTTGGGAATAGGAAAGACGTCACCAGCTTTTTATGTGGAAAGGAATTCAGAGGTACCCAGTAATTTATAGTAAATAACTTGTAGTGGATATTTCAGCATTTTAAATCATCTTTTAATAATATATAGTGGTACTTTGTCATACGCAAAGATATCCGTGATACCAGTTTCTTTATGGCTTTTTCTCATTACTAGCGTCTAGTTCAGCGAATGCATGCTGGATTTGTGTAAATTTTCAGAGCTATTACACTGTATTGATTATATCAAGATTATGTTTTGACTCATTGTGTGCCACTTGGAAACTTTTCATGAATATATTTGCAATACCTCTTTCATCGCTTAGAAGCTCCCTCATAATTCGTCATATTGCATTCAGACTTACGTCTTTAATTTTCATGTACCTGCAGCAGTTCTTAGGTTATTTAAAATTATAATCTCAAAATTGCGTAGACATATTTTTAAAGCAGCAGATATTTCCCTTTTGAAAAGAGTACCTATTTCTTTAAATCTATTTAAGTGATCTTCGGTTGCTTGTCTCCATTGATGGCATATGGTCGTATATCTGCTCCTAATTAGTTTAATTATGTCATTTGAAAACTATATGGTTTTCAAATAAGATAGTTTTTATGGTACACATTTATTGAAAATGGCTTATATTAAACAAAGACTCAAGATCTTTAACAGTTAGGCTACCAGATACATTTTTCCAAGTAGCTGTTGCAATATCGCCATATAATTGTTCACAATTGACCTGGGGAAAGTTGCAATCCATTGTTTGGGGTTCTGTTGAATTTTTAACTCTCATGATGTACAGAAATTGAGTTAATCATTGCGAGATGAATAGAAACGGTTCGGGGTGTAACAATATGTGTCGTAATATATAGTGGTGACTGTGCTTCCTGCTTTACAGCAGTACATCTATAACAACTACATTGATCCAATTTATGGAAACGTATTGCTGAGTAAAACGGTGCATCTTCAAATACATAATGGCACGTACAGCATTACTACAGTAATCTACATCAATGGGCTTTATACTTACTAGGAGGAAACTCAAGTAGCCAGGTGTAGACTATCCATCTTTAGGATTTTGGTACAATCAGTGTTTTTGTTTAACGTATGCAATACATGAAAATAAGATAGGACCAATAAGTTTCATAATTGCATTGCACGATTTCTCATGCCGCTTTGCCGTAGGTATAGAATGTACGGACATTCATTTTTCAATAAATCAATGTGAAATGCTACACATTTGATGTATGAATGGTAGAAATATCAGCTTTGAATGTTGTTTCCTGGTAATTTTTCATATTTGCTGTATATCTATATTTCGTATTGTATGTAATGTAAACCAAGATGGAATACCCTACTTGAAATGTCAAGACCCAACTTCACTACGCAAAATGCACCGGATGAAAGGAATTAAGCTAAGCGCTTTGAGTTCAAGAACAGTCCCTACACCCACCACATTAAAAAAATCCTTCAAAATATTTGAATATGTATAAGCATTGTAAAATTTTGCAATATTGGTTTCTAGTTCAGGTAATTTACTATGAAATACAATGGGCAAGGATCTTGAGATGTGTTTAAAGACACAAGATAAAATTCTTATAGTTTTTCTAGACTTCACTCTCTATAAATGTAGCAATGTTACACTAAAACTATACGTAGAAGATTGGTTACAGAGCCGGTTGTTAGGAAATAACGACCAATTGTTAAGAAATAACTAAAAGAGGTCAATTTATAAAACACCTGAGGATTTTTGTCCTTATACTAGAAAAAAACTACTGATTTTGTGCGCTTTCAAATGATAGAAATAACACTTCTTAACACAGTTATCACCTTATTAAACATTTATCAAGAATTGACTTAGTCTGTTTCAGCATGGGATCATCCAATTATAACTGACCGATTAGTATTTTGTACTCATTACTATATTGTACGTCCATATTGTAGTTGTTGCTGTGTGTTTAGTGTTGTTTCAATTTAGTAACTAATACAGCGTACCTTTAGCAAATCGGAGTAACAACGTACTTTTATCAAATCGGAGTTACAGTTACATTACATGTTTCTTTTTTCTTTTTGTAGTGTGTATTTGGTTATAAGTAATCTTCACAAAATTTATATACCATTATATTTAATTTTCATAATCTAAATTTTGGTCTATTTTATTGCAAACAAATTGTTTGCTACTAAGTGCACTTAGAAACGTTCATTTTGCACGAGACTACTTTTTCTTGTTTGGACTATCCTTTATACCATGATTTATATGGAAGTAGAAAAATCGTTTTTAAAAATATAACACTAATGCTTATTTGTTGATTTTATAATTGATACATGGAAATATTTAAACGACATAGTGAAGTGGAATTCCCTACTGATATTTTTTCTCGTTCTCCTTAAAATTATTTATATACTTATAATTGGTATAGTCTGTTTTACTAAGTTATAATATTTTTTGTTCTTTTATAATGATTTTATTACGTACGTAGCGTTGCCGTTGAAAATAAAGCAGATTTTATTCTAAACTTTCCAAAAAAGTTTAGAAATTGGATATTGCATTTAAGATAAATGATTAAATACAACATACAATATTTCAGAATTTATTGTCTTTATCCATCATTTTCATTATAATTTAAATATTGATTTCAAAATCAAAATCTCTTCAAGTCATCGGGATTGACATTCCTTAGTGATATCACAAAGTAAAATTGGGATCAGGAGAGGAACCATTCTGGATGCTGAGAGGTTCCGAGAGGCCCCTATATTTGGCTGATGAGAGTAAGGGAATATTTATAAATAATCTCACTTCTTACTCACTCTGATTGTATTAAGCAGGCGTCAACGGTACAGCAATGATATCATCTTCTTTCCACATTTTCTTTCTGTTAAACGTAACATTGTTTGTTCAACCAAGGACTCACTAACATTATTCCTTTCTACAAGTACTTCTGCATATGCACCAGTAATTCTTATGTATAAAGAAAGAAACATCTTTTCGCAACGTTATTGCTCTCCTTTTCAGCTTCTCCAAAAACGTCTTAAAATAAAAACTCAAAAAATAAGAGCGGAGTAAGAAAAAAAAGCAATTAAGAAATTAACATTCCGGGGCCGACTCGTTTAACGAACGTCATATAAAATGCAAACATATGCAAATATCTTATCTCGATTGGGGTAGAGAAAAAGAGAGGAAAAAGGAAAGAGAAAAGCGAAAAGGAGGAAGTAATGGAAGAGAAGGTCTTTCTCATCCGACTTCCTATCCTTCCGGTTTAACAGGAAGAATAAGAACTGAAGTAGAAAAAAGCAAGGAAGGAGAAATAGGGAGAAGAACGGTTCACCGACGCCCTGTAAAGAAAGTTCTCAGAAATTTCTCTGCCTCCCACCTTTCTCTCTTTCTCTCATTTCTTGCTATTTCTTAGAAGTTCATTCAGAGATGATCATCTTTTCCAACTGAGTATGAAAATTCATGAAGAAGATAGTGATGACTTATCTTCTGGCTAATTTCACTATGTTCACAAAACATAAAGTCAAAGTCTTAAACCACTTTTCCCATATTACATTTTTATATTATGTAACTCTAACAGCACAAATATAGCTCTCGTCATTCCGTGTGGGATAATTTTAAGCAAATAAAGCCGATTTTCTCTCATAACCTTGTTCTTAGAATAATAATTATATTATTTTAAAATAAAAATGTTTGTTTAATTGGGGACTTTACATCAAGGCGATACAAATTACAGTTAAAAATTAAAGTACAATTAACTCCATCCTATATACACGAATACAGAGTGCTTCAGACGTAAACCGACAAAAGTTGTCAACAAACCTCGTTGAAGGAAATAAACACAGTGGATCAAATCTAAAAGATGTACTAGAATTAGGGAGGCAGCAAGCCAAATGCCGACTCCGACGGTGACCCGATGAACTATAATAGTAGGGAAATGATCGGGGGAAGATCGGCGAGA
This sequence comes from Lepisma saccharinum, assembly GCA_022664845.1. Lineage (NCBI taxonomy): Eukaryota > Metazoa > Arthropoda > Insecta > Zygentoma > Lepismatidae > Lepisma > Lepisma saccharinum. Next base: position 22,933 of record JAGDQP010016088.1, on the reverse strand, counting down.
CACACAAGTGGCGTTTGGGCGTCGGGTCATTTTCAGGGTCGCCCTCAGGGTCGACTTAGAGGCGTAACCACACCAAAAACTTGCGATTTCTTTCAAATCTCGAAGTCGGCCTCGCCTTCGCCGACCAAATCCCGACGGTGCCAGGCTTCCTGGGGAAACAATTATCTTTGTAATAATTACTCTATGTCTTCTACTTTTAATCTTTCTTAAACATAATTTTACATCTCAACTAATTAATTTAACACTATGAGGCAAATATTGCTCAATTAGATTCATCAGATATGTTGATAAATTGATTTCAAGTTTCTTTGTTCTAATAGTTTGTGGTTAATTAGAAGCTCGACTTTTTTACATTAATTGGAGGTAACATAGCTAAGCTGAATTACAGAGTCAATAAGAGCTATTACAGAGTCAATAAGAGCTTTCATATGACAATAACTCGTATTATTCCGCAAATTGGTAACGAGTAATCGGTCATTTAGATACCCATTATTCAGAGTACAATTATTATAACTACTGACATATTTTTTAATATTTTGTGTTCAGATGTGACTAAAACCTTTTAGGATATTTGCAAGATCAGAAATAAGGCAATATACTAGTTTCTCGCCTGACCATAACAAGCAAATACCCACTGACATTCTTTTACTACCGTAGTAAACATATTTTTTCATCTTTCAAGTGCGGTGTCTTTAAAACATTCCTCTAGCAGACTAAAGCTATTGAGGAACATAGGTATATGTTTTCAAAACTGGTTCTTTGATTTTTTATTTAATTTTTCGTTTGTTACAAATATCTTGATGTAATTTTAGGTATAATTTTCCAAAGAGTTTATAAAAACTGTGATAAATTTGAAGATATTTTCCACATAGTAGGCCTATTATGTTTAGTTTAATTAAATGCTATCGTGCCATTGTTTTGCTGCAATAATAGTTTTATTGGGCTTCAATAATCGAAAATATCTAGATATTTCTAAATATGGCTAGGACACAGATTATTTTCTTTCTATAATCTTCCATTCAATTATTGTTAGGGATATCATATTAGCAAAAGTGGATCAATAACAAGTATATGACTCCCTTCTGATTTTCGCCCAGCTCTATAACATAAAATAATACATCTAGTTACAATGTTCTTATCAAGGCTAATAATGCGTTTTTAACATGTGAAGCATGTCAATGTAATGTTTCTTTTAATATGTTACATTTTAATCGATTGGATTAATCGATTAAACATATTTCACCTGTTAATATAATTTTAAACCTGACTAGATATTCAGTGCGATAAACTATTTAAATCGACAACCCTAATTTTCATAATGTAATTCCAGAAGCTCCATTATTCAAATTATGCTATAAAAGTATATTCGGAAACTGGTAATCCTAATAGCAGCATTTTGATTACTCTTAACTTCGCAGATGGATTCAAATGAGAGGATCACTTGTATCCACAAAAGTTGAATTCACTTTGACTGAAAATATTTGAGATGGCAACACTGAGAATATGGACAGTGTGAGCATGAGGAAGTAGGCAGGCCTATTTGAGAAGCACAAGAAAAAGCATGCAACAAAGAAAAAAACCTTATTATGCACAAAAGGGAAGCAGTGTTAATCACAACCAGCCACCAAGAGATGAACTCACGAGTTACATAAGGTTGACAATTTGCTACTCTTATGTTCTTTTCTCCCTTCGCTGCTGTTAGTTGGAGGAACCTTGAATTCTGATAACGACTACCGAGAGTTGTGTGACGAAGAGAAATGACTTTTGTAACATTTTGCTGTGAGATCTAAAGATTAAAGTTTTCCTTTCTTCTCTTCTTTCTTTTTTATTTTTTTTTACTCCACTTCGCGTCATTTCACACTCTAGTTTTTATTACTTTGAAAAAAAGAACGCCTTCTTTGTTTTTTTTTCACTAACTCTCTTTTCTTATGTCTTTATCAGCGCTAGCATATCACAAATGGGTAGTGACATCTACTAACTTAATTTCTTCCCATTTGTAAGCAATTATAACTTTTTAAACTACGTATATTTTCAATTTCTCTTTGTCTCTTTGTAAGATTATTTTTGTGACCAGAATATAAGAAAGGATTCAAAACGTTGCGATTGATTTTTCTTCGCTCCGTGAGTAGCTTAAAAGTATTAAGGTTGTTGAGTTCTGTTTTTGTGTATTGAAAATAAACGAAGGATGTCGTACTTATCGAACCAAACCATTACTACTATCGTTCATTTTTTGATAACTGAAGTGTTATTGTTATCGTTCTTTCCGTCTATATGCTCCTAGGTAAAGACCTGAATTCCTTGGTTTCTTCATTTCGTAAAAGTCTTCTTACAATCCTATATGATGTGAGAATTGCACACTTTTGGATTAGTTTAATGATTCTTTGTCTAATCCTAATCCTTTTAGTTCTCCCTTACATGATATGTGAATACCTCCTGTAGAAAGCCTGTCTAAATTCGATCAAGATAAGCTAGTAGTACAAGAGGCGAAACTCAAGGGCAATTCAAAATGATCCATGTGTTCGGAAATGATTGTAGCTTTTATGTTTTACAGAGATGCAGTAAACATTCTCACATACATAGTTCAAATATTTTTTTGTATGCGCACAAAGGCGTACACAAAAGGCAGTATTAAAATGGCGACTGCTCTGGAACTTACGACAGGGTGCTGTGCAAGTGGCCTCCAATATCTCCTGACCTAACCCTTTGTGACTTTGTGGCGTGTCCGTTTCGTGTTCATGCACCAGCAATGACGAATCAGTCGCTGCATCATATGATACTTACAGATTCCTTGCTTTACCTTCTTGCCTTCAAACATGAAATATACACCTCCCAGTTTGTGTAAATAACACTTGTCAGTGTAAAATCAATCCACGTCACATATTATACATAAACTTCCGAGGGCACCTTTCCACTTATAGCCGTTTTCATTACAAATAATCAGCTATCTGATCATCTTCATACTCAGTGTAGCTAAGTCCGGCCAGGCACTTGACGCTGACCCTCACGGGTACACACCACAAAAGGCAACACTGCCGATGACATAAAATCACTCCCTCGCCAACAACGCTTGATGAACTCAAGTTTTGATTTATAGTTCATTGGAGTCAGTGACAAGGGCCACGCTTCTTAGGTATAGCGTTGGACTGCCGATTGGATGTCATCTTTAAGTCATATAATAAGATAAGTAAACATAATTTTGAACTTTCTTCTTTGGCTTGAGCCAAAGCTGTCTAAAAGTCTTAAAATCAAATTCGAAATTCAAATTCAAACTTGCTTCTTCAATTTGTGAGCATATGATCGCTATATCTCAATAAACACAAACATTATAGCCATTTGTAGTCAGATTAGTAACTTTGAATTACTCTGTAGAATAATAAGCAGGGTATTTAGTCTAAGAAAGGTGATTGTGGAGGTTACCCCTTTTCTTTACAAGTGATTTTTGAAGCTGTCCTTTTAACTGCTGCGTTGGCAGCAAATTAAAATTTTCAAATTGACCCCCATATTGTAGCATATCGTTGTAAAGGATATTTGAAAACAAACGCTTTGTCCCTAACGGGAGGTACATACGTTGAACCGTACATAAAGAAACCTAAGGACGACTATACACTTCATAATCACTCAGACGCGATTTTTAGCGCGTTATGTGATTTTGTTTTAGCATGGACTGTGTGACTTATTCGGATATACAGTACTTTTAGACCTGCTTGACGGTGTGACTAACAAATATTGCTATTAACCATGCTACTTTCGCTTCAAAGGATTTTGAGGGTGGGGCTGTTGAATTATACATGGAAGTGATGATTTTTCGGAATGATTTCTTTCGAACTATGATCCTAAATAAATCCTTAGCGGTTCCACGTATGAACCTCCCGTTAGCGGCAAAGCGTTGTATATATATTAATAACCCCGTACCAATGTGGGCTTGTGGACGCCAAAAGCAGTGTCGGATCTAGGGGAGGCAAAAGGGAACAAGCGCCCCGGGAGGCACATAAAAGTGTGGCAAACAACTAAAACTACAAAATAAAAGTTCTTTAAAAAAGGAAGTAAAATCGACTATTAAACTGAAATTGACCTAAAGGTGTTCATTCCAAACAACCTACCTTCATCTCTAAAATTCAGAACCGCGATTCAAAACAGATAGGCAGGTTTACTGCATTACTGGAGTTAGTAATAGCGATGCCAGGACAGACTTATTATTGAGCTAAATCCGATGGAAAGGGCGGAAAAAATTAACTTTGCCCAGCATAGGAATATTTCTAGACCCGGCACTGGCCAGAAGAACAAAACTTTGTATTTAATTTACAGCTAAAACTTTATTTTGTACGGGTTATTTTTAGCCTTTGACTTCGGTCCGTCACGATTATGAATGGGAATGCTACTTAAAATTCACACCCATGCCCCATCCGGGATTCGAACCCGGGATCTTCGATTCACTCGCTTAGGAAAAGGCAATCCCATACTTCAACATGAAAACAAAAATTAGTATAATTTAGGATAGGCCTATAGGTCTAGTAAACGTACAGCACTGGAAAAATATATTACTGGGAATTTTTTTCTGGATAGCTGTATATGTTTCAACTTTGATTTGAATGAAGTCTGGCCTTCACTTCAATCATGTCTGAATAACTAACAAAATTAAACGAACATATAATACTGTCTGCCAAGTACCAGAACTAAAGCTGATAAACTGTAGAACAAAAATTAAAGCCTCAACTTGCTGTACATTGCACAGATGTTTCATAAGAAAAACACAGCTTACAACGAGATCATGATTCCTTAAACTATGTCCCAAATAATTTTGTAAATGACATCATAACTCAACACAAATATAGATTCACTGAAGGAACACATAGACTACTATGAAAATCTACAAGTAAGAAAGTGAGCCATTCTTTTGTTACAAGTAAAAGCCAATTCCTTGACTTTTTTCTTTACTTCCTTGACCTCCCACTAAACTCCTTTACTATTTTGACTTCCTTGACCTTGTAGACACTCCACATAGATTTCGACGAGGAAAACAAAAAGCTTTCCGTTTTAAAATAAGTATTGCTTTTATGTGCAGTTTATTTCCGTTCTTGCTGTACTGCAATAAAAAATATCGTATTTCACACGTTGTAAACACACAAAATTATATCCTTCAAAAAATTCCATTAGTTTTCTGTTCACAAGCTTAAGTAATGTGTATAAAGGACGGCTAAAAATTATGTGTTTCTGAAGGTGTTTAAACGCTTGTTGCAAGATTAATTTTCATGGATTATCTCTCTAACACTTCTCGCACAAATTTTTGTTCCTAATAGGTCCAGATTACTCATACTCACTAATTTTGATATTTTCTTCAATTTGTAGGGAAAAAAGTGAGGGATCTACTTTCTTCTTCGTGATTCATTTGGTTACAACAATCAGATATCTCTGAGACTACAGGTTCTATGAACGCTCCTACATATACTCATGCGTTCTATTTTAGTTGCTTGTGTTGATACTGATATGAACGAAAGGCAGGATTGAAGATCATATGACACTTCAAGATCTAAATTGGATTTGTTAAGTTACTGCGTGTAGATCAAAAAGAAGAGGTTCTTGTACACTTCCTTGAGGAACACCTAAACTTAACTTTCTAAACTAATTTGATGCACGGTACAATAATTTGATACCTCTCAAGTAAGTAAAGTCTTATCAGCTTTACCACTTTTCCAAAACAATTGACAAATAACACTATATCAAGTGGACACACAGATCTAGAAGTGATGTACAAATTTAAAATCAGCATATAAAGCTGAGTTTGTATGTAAAATATAGGTGCCATTGGCCAGCGATTGAGGAGAAATTGGCGGGAAAATTTTGAATATTATTGATTTTGGTACGCTACTTCTGAACATCTGGCGCTACTTTACACTCAATACCGGGCACTACCGTGACAGACAGTCAAATGACACTGATAACTGCACGTCACTGTACTCATAGTCACCAGAGACTCACACTGGCACAAGTGTAGGCTGGGTAGAATCGGTAGAATGGCACACGAATACTAACAAGCAAACATACTGATGGGGCAGGAAAAAAGTTATATTATCCCCTGCGTCATTTTTACGATGTCAAAACACTTGCGCATGCAAAATTTGGAAACTCGAGCGCAATTCGTTTGAGATATGTTGATGATACAATAGTCAGATTCTTGTCTGCGGAGAGTCATATAAAAGTGTTAAAATACCATTATAATTTTTAATTGCTGAAAGAAATGGAAAGCAAATACATAGTAGTGGGTACTAGGTGGAATGCACTAGCTTGTGGAGGATATATCCTTCACGGCCGCCACATTGAAGTCGACCATATTGAATCTCGATTGATTATCTTAAATGGAATGGGGGTGGTGTAATATGTCATGCTGGGCTAGAATTTTATGAAAAATACGTTTCTTAAGTCAATTTTTCCGTAACTGTAATATTGTGAGAAATAAGGACATGTGACGCTATCATGGGGTTATAATACAATAGCCTGGAACCACTCATTTTTTTTCTAGAAATAACGAAGGAAATGAAACCTAAATGCGTAAATTGTTCCTGGGTTGTGCCCTATAGATATGGGTTTGTACGCATTTAGGTTTCGTTTCAAGGCAAGATATGTGTTTCCGGGCTACTGTATCATTACCCCATGACAGTGTACAAACCCTTATATCTCACAATATTACATTTACGGCAAAACTGACTCCAGAAACGTATTTTCCATAAAATTCCAGCCTAGAATGACATATCACATGACCCCCTTGCTATTTAAGAAAATCAATCGAGATTCAATATGGCAGTCATGAAGAATATACCCTCCACAAGATAGTACCTTCCAAACTATTATATCATCAACATCTCTCAAACCAATTGCGCTCTGGTTGCCAAAATTTGAATGCGAGCATATTTTGCCATATTAATGGGAAACACAAGAGAAAAATCGCAACTTTTTTCCTGCCCCGTCAGTATCTTTGCTTGTTGGTATTCATGTGCCATTCTACGGATTCTACCCAATTCTACGCTTGTACCAGTGTAGGTCTCTGGTAACTATGAGCATAGCAACGTGAAGCTAGCTATCTGTGTCATTTGGCTGGCTGTCAGCGTAATGCGCGGCATTGAGTGTAAACTAGCGCCAGATATTCATAACAATCGTACCAAAATCAATGCTATTCAAAACTTTTCCCGCCAATTTCTCCTCAACCACTGGCCAATGGTTCCTAATATTTTACACACAAACTCAGTGCTTATGCTGATTTTAAATATGTACAGTGGGTGCAAACAGTGATCGTTCAGCTATACTTTAAAAAGGTAAACTGCTGTTAGAAAGAAACAAGGGGCTATAAATTCCACAAATAACCTACATAGAAACAAGAGACGACAAGCACAATATGAAGAAATGAATAAAACCATCATAGGAGGCGTGCTGATCAAACACCGAATGTGATCGTACACCCGAAGTTATGAAGCAGAAGGAAGAGAAGAATGTTGTGTTTGCTAACATTCGCATGTGAGTGTACCCTGCCCGGAGACGAGACATAACAGGGTCAGTAATCAGTAGGAAACGGGTAATGCATAGAGTAAGGTCAAAATGGGCAGGAAACGCATAGAAACAAGTGGAGAGACAAGAAAAGTGATTATTATATTGCACAATCAGTGTAAGTCCTCGACCGAAATATCCAAATTTATTGACAAACCTCGTTGGAATGTGCAATCAATAATTTGAAGTTTGCTGAAAGAAGTATGTCCTTGAAGGGGAGGAACAAAAGTGCAAAGTGAATCAAATATTTGATTTATTATTAGAAAAATAGAAAAGAAACTCTAAAAGTAGTGTTGTTAAGCTGACAGCAGGTTTGCAAAGACGTGGTGTTGAAGTGTTAGCCAGTAAAGTCCGTAACATTTGTAGAATATAGGGATGTCATCGTTGGGTAGCCTGAAAAAGTTCTGGATAAATAAAACAAATCGCATAAAGCATTTACATTTTGCAAAAGAGTACCGAAATAAGGGGCCTAAACTTGAATGTAAGTACGTATAATATTTCTGGGCCCGGCAGAAGGCCTGATGCAAGCCTAATAGAGAATCGAATCCTCCACATCTTGTGCCTACAGTAAAATATGGAGGCAGTTCGTGTGTGTCTGGGGGGTAGTGCCTGCGAAGTGGGTCATTAACACGTCATCGATAGGGTGATGGATCACAAAATTTACATCGACACCTTGAAGGAAAATCTCCATGCTAGTGCGTAGAAGATGGGTCTTGATAACCACATCATATTTCAGCAAGACAACGGCCACAAGTCTACAGCAGAAAGACTCGCTTGTTTCTGCTCTACAACTTAAAAACATCGCGCCTAACGACTTCATTCACCTCTCAATCCCGATACATTAACCAGATAGAGTATCTGTGGTCTGATCTCTAAACTAAAATCAGAAAACTTAGCCTCTGCCCAATACACAAAAACTGAAACAAGTTCTCCTGAGAGACTGGGGCTTCATTGACCCCTCACCTAGAGTAGCATTTTTGAATTCCATGCCACGGAGACGGCAGACAATATTCCACGCACAGAATCACCCTATAAGGTATTAGACGATTTAATACTTGTGTTAAACACCTCTTAAATGATAGGTGTACGATGACTTTTTGCACGTATAGAGGAGGAGCGCTTTCTTTAGTTTGTAAATTTCAGATAATTATTTTTCTTTTGATCTTTTCCTGCTTTGTCATGATTCTGTTATTTCTTTACTTTTCCAACCTAACGTTCCTATTTCTCAGCTGTTTTTGTCATAGTTTCTTAGGTGTACGATCACCTAAGATATTCACTTACGATCACCATATTCAGTCCACTAGTGGATAAGGTCTCTCCCCCGAAGGGAGGAATTGGTCTACTGCTCCCACGCTGACCAGACGGGTTGGGAGAGGAGAGCCGAAGCTCTCACTGTGATCGCCACTGTATTGTATGCACAGTAGTTCCCAAATTATCCTCACAATGCTGTGTCAAAACCAAATGTTTGAACCCCCACCGGGAATCGAACTCACTGTACAATACACTCACTGTATTCTTCTAGATCTAAGTGTCCACTTGAAATAGTGTTACTTGTGAGATTGAAATTAATTTAGTCTCCACTACAATACCATGGTCTGGGAAGGTTTCAGCAAATATTACTAAGCTTATCATGTGAGAGAATAATTGTCCATTGCTTGTTTTATTCCTATATCATCTAAAATTCTTAATAATACGGTACTACGATTTTGCCTGATACAAGAGTTTACCTGGTTTGAGATGATAAAGCAACGATCTCCATCAAAAGATGGCATCACTATCTCCGTATATGTCTAATGTATTCTTATCGTTGCACGAAATTTCCTTGCTGCTCCTATAAATTCAAGCCTAGAGAGTTCAAACTTTCAGAGAAGAACGTTCATAGCCAATTCAAGAGCATGACCGATGCCGATTTTTTTTATTTTCGTTTTCCTTTATTATTGAAATCGCTTCATTGTTGTTGTGAATATCGAAACCTATAACAATGAATCTCTTTCAAAAATGAACAAAAAGAGATAGTGACTATACGGAGGTAGTGCTGTCACCTTTTGTTGAAGATCGTTGCTTTAGATTATCCTTAAATAAGTGGTTATCCACTTATTTTCTACTTATGATCTCTCGAAAAAACATGAAGTATTCTACGATAGACCTGTTGTTGAATTCTCTAATAGGCTAAGATGGTATCGGAAGTTGCATTGTATTGGCTAGATTTTTTACACTGATAACTCTTAATATATCAACTACCGAATTAATAATAATTATAAGGAATCATTTTTCTCCTTCAAAATGCTAACATGATCTTTGTCTTCTTTATTTGATTAGATTCTTTTGATTTTTTATTTAATATCAAATTTAAGAAATGGTATCTAGATCCAGAGAATTTGATAGAGAATGTATGGCAGTAATTTATATATATATATATATACAGTATATATATATATATATATATAT
>JAGDQP010016088.1:0-12849 GCA_022664845.1 Lepisma saccharinum | reverse complement strand
ATATATAATAAATCACAGCCATATTCAATCCACTAGTGGATGAGGCCTCTCCCCGAAGGGAGGAGTTGGTCTACTGCTCCCACGCTGACCAGACGGGTTGGGAGAGGAGAGCCGAAGCTCTCACTGTGATCGCCACTGTATGGTATGCACAGCAGCTCCCCAATTATCCTCACGATGCTGGGTCAACACCGAAATTTTTGAGCCCCCACCGGGAATCGAACCCGGGACCGCTCGCACTGAAGTCGAGCGCGCTACCAACTAGGCTACGCAGGAGCTCATATATATTCAATTACAGCTAAAGAACCCAGTAAGACCAACATTATATATACAGAGATATACATGGATAGATATATCTCAACAGTATTATATTTGTTCAATCAAAGGTAGAAGTTGGAAGAAGAAAGCAGAGAAATAGAAGTTGACATAGGACGCAGAAAGAGAGAGATGTTAGGGAAATATTGGAAACAAAACTTTTTTATCCTGTGTACAATTCTGTTTTGTTTATACTTTACACAGTGATTCCAATCCAACGTATAAAGGAGAAAGAAAAAGCTCAATACGACTACTTTTCCTCCTCTTTCTCTCCACCTATATTTTGCTCTATAAGCCTTTCTCCCTTAAGGCTTGGTTTTCAATTGAATTCACTTTGCCGTCTAGCAGACAAAAGGTGCATTAATGCTGCTTCGTTACTTCAGTAATTTCATTGAAACTCTCCTGGTTCCACGCAACATCCTGTGCTAAATTATTGAACTTATTCTTCTTTTGTGGTGGTTTGACTGTTAACTGACAACAAGCGAACGCACAGGCACGCTTGCATATACACACATAGATACATAGATATAGATGGAGGGGGCCTGTAATTTTGGGGGAGAGGAGGACGGGCAGGAAACAGAAGAGAAGAAAAAGGTATAGTTGGGAGAGATCCGAGAGGAAAACGCCAGCGAACACAAGATACACAAAGTATTTTGTTCAATATTTGGAAATTAGTAGATAATTGAAAACAAGACAAAACTGGTTTCTCTTCTATATTTTTTCCTGTTTCTTTGTTAAAAAAAAATGAAAGAAAAAATTGGTCAGTCATTAGATTCTGTAGAAGAGGACTATTCACTGACTTGTGTTGGTGTACTTTTTGCTTCATTGCGTGTATTCCTGCTGTATTCCTCACACAATCGTATGCAATATAATCGATAATTTAATAACTTGAACAGAATATCTGGCAATGAGAGCGAAAGAGAGTTGAATGGAAGATGAATAAAATATTTAAAAATTGAAGAGGATAGTTTTCTTTAAAGAAAAATAAATTTTGAAATTATTTTCTTCACTATTGTAATACAAGGATGGAACACTGTATTGAATGATACAAAGACAAATACATGAATGGTAGGTTTAAAGAGACATGAATGATTAAGAATGGATGTTATACCTTCCGATTCCATATGTCATTTCAAGATAAGTAACACACTTGATGTTTATAGCTCTACGGTGGATTTTTTTCTGTGCGAATCAAAGATGCAAGGGGAAAGTATCAACGTCCATTAAAGTTGAAATTGAGTGTACAATGCCATCTTACATTGACAGAGGAGTAGTAAAAACGTTGCAAGATATCTATATAAAATTATAAATTAGAGGATAAGATAACCAAAATGAAACAATATAAAGACGTGAAAAAAGAGGAAAGAATTGAAATTAAAGTCGGAAAATAACATCATTGTTTAAGATTGCTTTAAATGGATGAAAGGCAAGTGGAAGACTGGTGATAGGATTTCTTTTTGCTTTTGGTCTTGCCTGATCTTGTTTAAGTTCAACGCAGTAATATTTATCTACTTACAAGTCTTCTCTGATTTTCGTGTAAACTTCAAGACAATGAGATTTGGAATACTCTTGTGGACATCTTGACACGTAGAGAAAATCAACCTCGTCAATAAGTAGATATTTTCTAACGCTCCATATGTGAAAATTGGATGGGAATTCGAAATATGTCTGGTTTCAGGTGATTGGCCAGTTTACCGGACGATCGAACTTTGTATTGCTAGTGTCATCAGTTAAAATATTATACTTATTGTGTAGATTCAGTACTGGGAGTGTAACATTAGAGTTAGAAATTCCACGTTTTGGTTTCTTTAGAACTCCATCGTAGTCTGAAAGAAGCAAGATAATGAGAAATCGTATCTGTGGGTGAGCTTCCATTTGAAGATAATTTTATTGATAAGGATTCCGTGGGCCACTTATTAGATGTTGCTAATCATTTGGGTCGTTTATCAAATGTATCGCAAAATTGTAACATTTAGGAAATAAAACACATTTCTATCTTCTGAACTGGTCTATCCCACATACTTTCCCCCCATGTTTTGAAATAAAATCTTTAATCTTCTCTGTTTCAAGCTTAAAACATATCTATTTGATAATTGAGAATATCTTGTCTAATAAATCGGAACGTCCTTTCTATGCATTTCTATCTCCTTAGCAGTATTTTTCGTTTACTTTTTTATTCAGCACATGTTAGCCCGAACGTGTAGAGCAGTGCTGAATATTAAGAAAACTATGATTCAGAGATAAGGTACAATAAGCTTCTATATCGTTGTATTATAAAGACTTCTTTTGTTCTGCCATATACCAATGGTTGATTTTAGACACGACTACCAAATAGTTTTATAAATTTAAATATAGACATGCATATCCAATAGTTTTATATATAGACAGCGTGGGCTAATATTAGACAATATTATTTATACTTTACAAAAAATATTTTCACAGAATCAATCTAAAGAGAACTAACTGTATGTATCGGGAAACTCTTTTGTGCGGCACCTGGAGGAAACAAACTAACTGAATAAACAAAAATAATGTTACCCAACCAACATGATGACGAGGCGGTAGGAAAATAATTAAACATGTACATTCCTCTTGCTACAACTGTGAGAACAGAACCAAATTTCCATCTGGAGAGTTTTTACTCCATTAATAAATTTGTTTATCTCTTTTCTTTATAAAAATGGAAAAATAGTAGCCAAGGGGAAAACATTATACATATGTTGCGCAGCTTGTAGAGTTATCATTAAACACGGGAAAAACATACATATGTTGCGCTGCTTGTGGAGTTATCATTGTCACGACTGTCTGATGGACGAATTGTCCTATAGAACCCATGGATGAAACTACGAACTACTATTTAGACTTGTAAATTAAATATTTTGTAGATGAATTGTTTCTATGTACAGAACATCAATGGAGGACATGTTAGATGAAGAACATGTCTCGAAACCCAGATCGTTTACTTTGTAAATGCATAAGGTTTAGTTTTATTTGATAGTAAGCTTAAGTCACCTTCGTTCTTTATATTATTTTGGTTTTATCAGTTGATTGAGCGGCGAAAAAAAACAGACATCATCTTATTTTCAAATTGCTGCTGGACTGGAGAGCAAATTGCTACGTTATGTATTTATTGAGTATGAGGCTTGTAGTGTTGAATCATATTTATTTGTAGATCAAACATGGCGGTTGCCAACTCTATGTACCGATTTAATTCAAATTGGTTGACACATTGCACTATATTCCCATTGGTTGAGAAAAAGAACCGCGTACGTATAGCGTGAGTCGGACCAACTGACAGCTTGGGATCAGTTGGATCCCAAATTTTTGTGAGGAGGAACTGGTGAATTGTGTGATAAATAGAAAAGAAGTTAGAATTGTGTTCGTAATGAATACCATTTCGATAAATTTAGAATGGTATCTAAATTCTTTCCGAATTATTGAATGTGTTTTCTAAAGTTAAATTCTGCTGCATATTCGGAAAGTGGTGGTAATCCATGAGAACAACTTCGAAACTCTTTTCCGGATTTGGTGAAATGTGCTACCGGGTTAATAAATCTAATTCAGTTATTCATCGAATTCCAGATTCGATATGTTCATTGTTCAGTTATCAGCTATGAAATTTTGAATCTAATAGGAATAGTGTGCATGTTTTCTACTAGTATTATTAGTCTTAGAAAGTTTTAATTAATCTATGAAGTTTAAAGCGTCTTATAGTGTGGAGAAGTTGCATTAGATACCATACGGAAGTTCATGGAAGTCATGTTGGTGTAAGTCGAATAGAATAGAATCGTCTTCATTATAGTGGGCATGTTTCGGCTTCAAGACCCGCTCTTACAACCAACCCATGAATATAATATGAATATAATGATACACAAACCAAAACATTACACAGTAGTATTCAGTAGTGTGCTATATATAAAGAAAATATAATGTCTAGAATGGAAGTAGTTATTATGAATTAATACTTGAACAATGTATATGTAAAAGCAATATATACAATGAGTACAAAATATACAAAAACTACGAATGATTATAAATAGTATAATGAAACAAAAACGTATTATAATGCACATTAAAACAATAATTAACATGACGAAGTGATACGCTTAAATAAAAAGGAATATACGAAGAAGAGAATAACAAAATTGAAAGTCAATAATGAGATATTTAATAGTTTTCTATCTTTGCATAATGCGTCAACTTGTATTGAAGTAGCTCAGCAGCTGTGTTATAGATCATTCTTTGGACAGAAGATGCGATTCTAAATTCTTTTTGAAAGTTTGAAAATTTTGGTGTACTGTAACTGACCTTGCTAGCTTATTTCATTCCTTTGTGGCTGTTATGAGAAAATATTTATTATACAATGTAATTTTTTGTGAATCGTTTCGTTTTATGTCTTAAATTAGCTTGCTTCTTTGATTTTATGTACTGTCGAATTTTGTAGTATGTTGGTGCTTTTTGTATGATAATTTTTTGAAAGAATGCTAAACCAAGATATTTTGTTTTCTATTTTCTATATTTAACCACTAAAGTCTGTTGAGATAAGAGGTTATGTGTTCTCTTCTCATCACATTGAAAATAAATCTGACACTTCTCTTTTGAACTTTCTGTAGTTTATAATTTAAAATATATTACTTAAGTTATTGTAGACCAAGAAACAATAGTCTATATTAGGCATAATAAGTGATTTAATCAAATGACCCTTCGTTTCTGAGTTTAAAATATGTTTGAGAGGATGTAGGCATTTCAATTTGGAAATTGATTTTTTTTTTACTGTAGGTTTAACATGAGCATTCCAATTTAAGTTTGAATCAAAGATTATACTTATATTTTTTGTAGCACTGGCCTGCTGAATTGGGTCTAGGATCAAATCTTCAATTTTCTTTACGTTAGCTGGGCTGATAATTAACAGCATAAATGATTTAGAGGCATTTAAAGTTACCCATTATTTTCTGACCAAGAAGTTATGGAATCCAAGTCTCTCTGCAGCACTTGTAATTGTGATTTGCACTCCTTAGTCGTACTTTGTATATATATTTGAGTATGATCAGCATACTGATGATATTGGGTTTGGGTTAATGCCTCATTGAAATCTTTAACGTATATTGTGTACAAAATTGGGACTAAAATACTACCTTGTGGAACTCCTTGATTAATTTGAAGCCACTGCTATATTATTGGAGAATCATTGGAGAATCAAATTCCTTACTATAATCGAGAACAAAAAATGATACTTTTCCCTGGTCTGTTGTTTTGGTTACGTTATCTACAACACTTACAAGTGCCGTTGTTGTACTGTGGTGTTTCCTAAAACCTGACTGGTGAGGAGAAACGTGACCCGAACGAGTTAAATAATGAACAAGTTGGCCTTTCACTACTTACTTTGGACATGATCGAGAGAACACTTATAGGTCTAAGGTTTTGTACGCTTATAGAGTTAAAAGTTTTCTGGACGGGGGTAACCACAGCCTTTTTCCAGTCGGTTGGGAATGTACCTTGTGCAAGGGAGGAATTTATTATATGGGTAAGACTAGTCAGACAGTATGGTATACAGATTTTCAACATCCTTATATCAATTCCGTCATGACCCCTTGCATTTGATTTTATTTGGTTAATTACTTTTAATACCTCAAGTTCATTAACATTTTAACGGTGAAGTGTTCTTCTATTTTTTTCTTTCGATAAGAGTTGATTAGTTGCTTTTTTATTTATATTGGTTAGCTGGTTAACTGAATTTACAAAATATTGATTAATAGAATCCGCGTTTAGAAGGCATGATGGCAGACTGATTTTAAATTGGTTAGGTATAAGCCTCTCCCTTTCCAATGTCTTCCATAATACTCTAGAATTCTTAATATTTTTGTTTGTATTATGATTATAGTAATGGATTTTTTCGTTACGAATAAACTTTTTTCACCTGTTTTTAAAATATTTGTATGACATCAATGCGTCTTTATCACCATCGTTATTATATCTACGATGATAATAGTCTCGTAGAGTCCAAAATTCTCTTACCTCTTCCTTGATCCAAGGGGCGATAGGTTTTGTTACCCTAATTTTTCCGATTGGGAAGTGTTTATTTGCTAAGATTGAAATGTTGTTATTTAGTTCGAATAAGGCTGCATTTACATCATTGTTCATAAGTGTCTGGTTCCAGGAAACATTTTCCGCATCTTTGCGATATTCATTTTCTACAAA
This sequence comes from Lepisma saccharinum, assembly GCA_022664845.1. Classification (NCBI taxonomy): domain Eukaryota; kingdom Metazoa; phylum Arthropoda; class Insecta; order Zygentoma; family Lepismatidae; genus Lepisma; species Lepisma saccharinum. The sequence goes on along the minus strand of JAGDQP010016088.1, from coordinate 6,339 downwards.
ATTCTTGAAATTTCTAATTTCTAAACTTTTGTGGTATTTTTAACTTATATTCCGAGTACAGCATAAATCAGATTGTGGTCAGACATTCCAGGCATAGAACTTTGATCTTCATGTATTACTTTGAGGTGCTCTAAACAAATTAAAACGTCTATTAAAGTTTTGGATGTCGGTGTAATCAATCCTGGTTGACTTAGTGACGATTTGTTTACAGTGTGCTTCGTTAATGATGTCAAGGAGAAAATTTCGCTTTCGATTCTGACAGTCTGAGGAGATTAACGTTCAGGTCACCCATGCAAATATAGTAGTCGCAGTTTAAATATAAATATTGCATTACTTCTCCTAAATAATTAAGCTGTGTATAGCTAATATTGGGCGGTTTGTATCACTTATTACCCCTATTTTAATTTGTTGGATTGAAATTCTATAATTACCAGTTCAACGATATTTTCATTATCACTTTGAAGTTCAATGATTTTCCACCGTAAATATTTCTGAATATACATACAAACACCACTCCTAGATTGTTTACTGCGATCATGTCTGTTAAAGTGGTATATCTTTAATTCTCGTGTAGCTCTCGTTGAAAAGAAGCTGTTTGCCCAAGGTCGTGTGGTGGTTGTTATTGTGAAGGCATTTGGAAGGGTTCTTTCAAAGAAACTGTCATGGAAATGGGGGAAGAGAGAGGGAGAGTGGAAAGGCCACTGACTTGGTGACAAGAGCTATTCAGCGTTTAAGTTTGAGGGAGTTTTTTGTTTTCTTTTTGTCGATCTTTGACCAAACGAATGATCTTTAACAAATATAATATGACCCACTAGAAGAGTAAGTAATCCTATTCAATGGAAAACGACTCATTATGAGTTTCCGATTTGTCCTATGATAGGAAAGGATTAAACGAAAATGATATAGCTGATTAAAAAAACAGTGTGCTAATGGTAGAGATCATTGATGATACGAGTAAGGATCTGAATGATCTAGTTTAAGAGAAAGCTACAATTAATAGCGTATTGCAAAAATAATCAATATGCAGAAAATTCTTAACAGACTGACAAAAATAATTAAATACAGTAACAAGAGAGAGAGATAAAAAAATGTTTTCAATTAAGATATAAACATTAAATAGATCTTCCCAGTTTCTCTGTAGATTGTGTCCATAGTGTTATGTTAGAATCAATGAAAGCTGTTGGATTGTTGTTACGAAATATTTTACACCATCTTTTACAATCACAGTTTCCCCAACCTAAGTAAAAACTAGTTGAAAGTAAAATTTTTCTACTGCTTTTCGGAGCAATTGTAATCTCGATTGACACAAATCTTCCCTTATTGTAATTCCGGTCGACTTTAATTTTCTCTTATTTGAGAAGACAAGGGCAAGCACTCTATAGTTTGTAAACTTGTAGACTATAGGTCTACTTTTGCCTGATTGTTTGGGTCTAATCCTGTGATTTATGCATAAATATACTTCATCAATCTTCACACCAAAATGTTCTTCAAACAGATCGCACGATTACGTTCGTATTTTCACCACATTTTTCCTTGATACCGAAGATTCGGATAGAATTTCGCCTCTGATATTGTTCAAGCTTTGTCACTTTTTCCTGCAGAGAATCAATGGCTTTTTCCTGCTGTTTCAGTTCCTTTTTCATGTCATCTATCACTTCTGTATTGAACTTCATTGTCTCTTCTAATAGTTTCAACACCACATTTATTACAGTTTCAATTATTGAGTTCACAATTACCTTTGTAATGTCCGGTGACTGCACAGCCGCTTTGACTTCTTCGTACACTTGTTTCAGTAGGTCCTTGCTAGCCATAGGGAAAGGCGAAGTGGTCTGCTTGCCTGTAGCACACTTTTTTAGTTATTGTTTGGCATCGTGAAAAACAATACAATCACTTAATTCAACGAATTCAGAGCTTCACAGAAACAACACTGGTGCACAACATGTGTTTGAATATATATTATTCTATTTAATATAGCGATTTGAACACTAACTTCATAAGAATGACTTCGTGAACGAGAAAACTGGGGAAACAAATGCGCTCGTTCCGCCATCTTAAGTGTGAGTGACTCAGAAGTTGAATTAAGAAGTGCTGGATTGGGTAGATTTTATAGTCACCGTATCTTCTATGTTGGGTATTATAGGAGCAACTAAATGTGTAGATTGTTACGTCTTATTATCTTGGTTTATTGGAAGTAATTTGACTTAGTGCTTTCAATTTCTGACAGTTTTTATTACTCCCTCAGAAAGGGAGAGAATGAAAATATCTATTCTGTGAGAATATTCACATTCAGAACAAACCAATACCTTTCCGTTCACTTCCGTAATGGAAGGTGTACCAATTTGATTAGTTTTCAAATCATTGTTTCTATTGATCATTTTGAGATATTCTCCGAAGTCAGGAGTGTGATTAGGTTTCGTATCGAGTACTCTGAAGTCAGTGTTGATTAATGAAACTAGAAGTCAATTTCTCTTTATTTTCAAAATTATATTTAATTTAAGTTTCAAACGTGATAAGAAAACGAATTTTTTTCCTAAAGTTCATCAGTTTTAATTTCGATGGAGCGATATGTAATTTGCATAGTTTTGATTAACACAAAACAAAAGGAAACCAAGAACAAAATGAAATCTAAAAAAAAAAAAAATACAATAAATACTGGATCTTTAGATGCTAACTCATTTATCATTGAACTTTATAGTAGTATTAGAATATAGCTTTAGATCCCTTGGAAAAGCTTACGTAATAGTACCTTCCCGCCAAGGTGTCGAGGCCCGATGGTTGAGAACCACCAGTTTCAGTGCTTCATGTTTATTGGTGCAGGTAAGAAACTATTTCTTTTTCAGGACTGTTTGGATAAATGCTAGACAATATTTTCAATATTAAACCAGTTATTTCTCCTAGTAATGGTAACATGGTAATGTTTTTCGAAAATATTAATATTCTTTTCTTCAAAAAAAAAAAAAGCTAATTTATTACCTTGGCCTAAAAATAACTATTCTTTCTGTATTACTTCATGCCAGATAATTGCTGCAGTTTTCCTTGAATGCTCTTTATTAATTTACCAATAAAGTATTCTTTTCTCACTTTTGTATAATACAACGAATATGGTGGGAAAGAAATATATATTAACCATTGTTATGATGGGATAAACAAATACGTGGTTTACCCAAGGTGGATTACTAATGGTTGTGACCAATTTAGCCATTGAAAATAAGAAGCCTATATATATTTTGATGTTTGGTGCTTTCAGTAATTACAGCGGATAAACACTACAGGCTTATTTATTGGAAAGTGTTATTATAATAGTTGTCAACTTGAATCATCGTTTAAATGCTTAAATAAAAAAACGAGGCATGTGTAATATAAAATTGGAAGATATGATAAAAGGAATGGCAAAGTTCTTTTCCAAAATTATAAATAACAATTTGTCAAATTTAATACTAAACTGCAGCTTTTATGAATGTTAGTTCTGACGTACACAAATGCACTTAATGCATTTCTCTTGCCACTTTGCACAAAGATGGAGACGTATTCTTTACTCAGAAAGTAATTTTAATAGACGATTGATGGCAATAATCTCACATGCCTGTTTCGTGCTGCCGAAAATTGCTTTTATTCTTAATCTCTAAGAAAAACATTAATTTCCCTCAAATACGCTTACAGATTGAAATAATATTGTTGATGATCTTAGCATCTTGGTGGTCACGCCATGGGTCTATGTTTATAAATTCAATGCACCATCCAAGTACAAACATAAGTACTAAAATTGTGGTAGTCCTACACCATTTTGTTGACAATAATCAGGGAGGGTGTATTCGTTATTCAAAGCCGATGAAAACATACTATCTTGTAAAATATGCAAATATGGTCTGCGGTTAATGTTCCGCGTGTACACTATGTTCATAATGCAGTTAATGCATATATAACCATTCTCCATTTTTAGATAATTGAAGTAATCGGTATCATAGCGGTGCTGGACTTGAATATAGGCTTTGAAGCTGGATAGACGTGTGCGAGAGTGCTCCGTGTTACCAGTGAGTTTTCATGAGGAGAAACGGAGTGGACCAAAAAAGTAAGTAGACAGATTGGTTCATAAGCATAAGTGGTACGTTACCTGAAGGTACGGACCTTGAACGATTTTTTAAGGAGATTTTAAGACCTAAAATATCCAATGTTAATCATATGGGAGTAAAGAGACACCATGCACGTCATCTAAGATCTCCACATCATCAGAGTGTCTTTGACCGAGAACATCCGGCGTCCTCGACAGGACAACTTGTTGCCAGGTAATAAATTTCCTAAGTCCCGGTTCCTCCACATCGAAAATTTAAAGTTCTTTGTGCAGTGCCTATATAAGTAACATGGAGGGATAAGATGTCGTTGGTGATGGGTGCATGATATTTTGGGAGGTCGTTAGCCTCATAAAAGGGGGTCACTGACCCCCTGATATATTTTCGACCCAGACTTCGGTCGCGAACATTTTGGGAGGTTCCCCCATTTTTACTGGGTGTTGTTCCCCGAGAATAATTATAAAACACTCCCCTTTTCTTCCAGAGGTCTGAGGTCTCTCGGGTGTCGTGTGCCCTGATCTGCGGTTCCGGGGGTACGCCAATTATCTTCTATAGTGTGTTAACACTAAACTTTGTGTGTTATTGTGTTTTGTGCGCGAGCGAGCGAAAACGGAAATCGGGCATGGCAAAAATCGGGCATGGCAAAAATCGGGCATGGCGGCATTTGCGGACTTCTCTAGGTCGGGCCTAGAGAAATGTGAAGTTGAATGGCTAAGCCCAACTCCGGATATTAAGAACAATCAATTTCATCTAATGTTCCAAAGTAAGGTGAAAAATAACGTCGCCAAACCAAGATCAAACAAGGAAGATAGGGAACTGAAGCAGACCATAATCGACGAGGTTTACGGGGAGTAGGAGAAATTCCAAAAGGACAAAGATGGCACTCCAAAGTTGTTAAGGAATATCAGAAAATTGACCACTGACCGAAAAGCGGAGGAGAGCACACCCGGAAGTCCAGGTACACCAACTCTAGTATCTGAGGACGCAAGAAAGAGGAAGAGAACAGCGAAAGCGGATGAAGAGATGACCAAGAGAAGAAAGGAGGAGAATGAAATGGAGTACCTGAAGATACGACAGGCTTTCTTAGGGAAGAATAGTTGAGCTGGAAAAAGCCAAGCTAAATTTGAGAAAGAAAATGCAAAGCTCAGAAGTTGTGAAATTAAACTGGCCCAACTCCAAACCAAAATGGAGGAAAAGGAACACGAACTGGACAGACAGGAGAGGACTATGAAGGAATTGAGAGAGGAGGTAACTGAAGGAAGCCTACAATCAAGGAGCTGGAAATCATGAACGACCAACTGGAAGAGATAAAAATCGATATTGACGAAAAAGTGTGTCAATCAGAAGAGGAAATCAAAAAGCTATGCATGGAGAACTTTAGCCTAAAGGCAACAAAAGGACCGAGTGCAACAGCAACACCAGCAGTGAGTTTCATAGATAGGTTAAAGAGGGACACTACTAAAATGCCTGAGAAGACACGGCTGATAGAGTCAAACAAACGAAACTCTAGACAAAATCATTAAACCAAAGGAGGGTGAAAGCCTCAAGGATACAAGGATGAGGTTGACTAGGACAGTGAGCACAGATTAATTTTCAAATAATCCAAGCATAAACGTCACTATCCTACAGATGGCAACAGCGCAAGATGAGGAAAAGATTCGACAGCATCCAGGTATGATCGAGAATTTCGATCTCACCAACAAGAGCAGCAAATGCAACCCACTCATGATAGTTTATAATAATATACCATCAGAAATCAAGGAAAACGAGGCAATCGAGGAACTTATTGATAGAAATTTACGTGAGTTAACTGATGAGCAGAAACAGTCAGTTAGCTCCAGATTTAAGACGGGTCCCAAGAACCAAGATAGGTATCATCTTGTGTTTGAGGTACCCAAACTGGTCAGGGAACCCATATTAGGAAACCCTAGGGTATACATTGGCTACGAAGCCACACATGTTAAAGATTTTCTCATTGTAGAAATGACGCGCGATATGGGGCCTGCGGAGAAAAAAGACCATAAAAACAGGAGTGTAAAGATAAGACCAAGAAGATATGCATTCCTTGCAATTCGAGGAAGAAGCTGTGTGGGACTAAAACCCAACAAGAATGCTCACGGTATAAGCTAGCGTTGCAGAGAGTTATAGATCGTTTCGATTATGGATTGTAACCCAGTTCAAGTTGAAAAATTCCCTTTCGGTAGGTCTACAAGCTGAGGTAGATCTCGAAGTTTTTTTTATTTTAAAAAATTCAAATCTCGCCTTATATGAG
>JAGDQP010016087.1:21338-41267 GCA_022664845.1 Lepisma saccharinum | reverse complement strand
ACCCATTTTTCAAGGTCACGTGGGTGTCACGGGAAAATGGTGGGTGATGGAGAAAAACTGATTACATATTTGAATTCAATGTGAAAAGTTCTATTAGAATCAGGTATTTTCTCCCGTGTGCCAGAGAAAAAGTTTATTTTTGTCGACTAGTGTAATTAATTTACCCGAAAGATCTCTTTTATACAAATCCGTGAGTTTTGAGGCCGTGCGATTTGGGATCATACAGATGGTTTGAGACCGCAAGAAAAATAATCCTGCGTTTTTCGGTAACTCCTTACTTTAAAGTCGGCGGTGATTTCAGCAGTAAAGTTCTTTAATATCTAAATACTGTGTACTATTCTACAACACCGATCGCTTGCTTGAAATTCTGGGTTACTCCAAGCAAACCTAACCTATACAACAAATATACAAGGTTCCTACAAGTGTCAAAAGAAAAAAAAAGTATTCATCTGGTTATTTATTGTAGATATTTGTTTATGTGCTAACTAGTTCAACATTTGTCTTTGATTATGAACCAGTAGCTATTCCGCGCAGCAAAACCCACGAGTCGCAGAGCCGCCTGCCTATATACCGCGCAGCAAAACTTACGGTCGGAAAACTCACGCCACCTTTTCCTACATGTAAACTTTTATAAAACATTGGAACAATCGTATTACAATTATCGGTTAGAGCTCAAGAAGTATAGAAACAGAAAAATAATAATATTATATTTGTATGTCTCACAGAAACAATAATATGCAGTTTTCATAAAAATATCAATTCTTTATACTTGAACTTTGAACAGTGAAAATCGTGACAATCTGCGACCCGACGAACGCAGGATAACAGGTCGAAAACCGGGACGGATGGCAACCTTGCGACCAATAGATTCGTTCTCTCTCTCAATCTCTCGGTCTTGTGAAACAGTAACTTGTATTCCGGTTATTACCAGAATAATGTTTTCTTTTCTGCTTTCAAATCCTCCTCCCCCACCCCCAAAATTCGAATTTCGCAATATAATTGTTAAATAACAGTTTATTGATTATTTTTTTTTGTTCTTTGTGCTTTGTTGCTCAGAAAAGTACTCCCTCCCCCGCCCCGTCGGGTTAATATAGCAGCTAGTTGTATGTTCGAATGTATTCTATTATTTTCTAAAGTAATGAGCGGTAAAGCCTAGTAGTCATTTCAATAGTGTACTTTTATTATGGATAAGGGAAAAAAAAAGCATTGTCCTCAAGTTACAAAAAATGGAAGCTGTTGTTTCATTTTTGTTCGTTTCCAACTAATATTAATACTCTTGAATATAAAAGTTGTGTATATTATGTTAACAAGCTCGTTGCTCTGCGCAACGAACTATACAACAATCCTGTGTCTCCAAAACAAAAAAGGCTATTCTGTGTGTAAAACAAAACAAAAAAAGTAGTTTCATTGTTTTAAAAACTGACTCTATATGATTTAAACTTTTTGTTGCTTGTTACACGATCTTTTTTTTTTAATGAACAGTATCACAGTAATTTTGAGTGCAAACCCTTGTTTAGTTAAGGTCGTTTGTTCGTCATCTTTACAGTTTTTTTTTTACAATATTTTTCTGAGTCCCATCATCTGAATCCTGGAGTAATATTTACTATAAAGTTTTAAGCTAGTTACCTCCGTTTTGTTAAAGAATCGTGATTGTAATGATAATATCGTTCCTAAGATCTGAGATAAACTTTAGTCTCACCAACAGAACAACTGAGAAATTCTGTAAATAAAATTTTAAAAGAAATCATGCTAGCTATATCTAAAACTATACCATATGGCAGTAAATCTTATCCATGTACATATATCCCAAAAGTTACGCAATCCGATCTTTCATAGTAGGCGTACGTAACTATTAAACTAAGACTCATAGAGACATTGTTCTTGCGTGGGGGTTCTTAGCTATTATGATTTTATGATAAGGTAAGCAAGAGCACCCATGCTTTTATTTTCCGATTCATAAGATTAATTCAGTTTATTACTTTTTACATTTTAGTCCATCTTAAAAAGCGGGTTTTTAATCTTTTTTAATTAATTTGTTTGTATATAATGCCCCTATTGATAGCTGGTAAAAATTCAAGTTAAACCACTCCGAAAACTGGATATATTGTTCGTCATTTGTAACCGGGAAACTTAACGAGATGAATATTAAACTCCCTGTGAGATAGACAACCCAAATTTCACAAAATAGTTGCGGCGTTGCGTGCATTTAAGGATAATTTCGAATTATTTTAATTAATTAATTACAGTTAACTGGATTATTTTGTCGTACATATAATGATTGAATATTGTATTGTCATCGGAAGCAAGCAAGCTTGCAAAATTTCAAAGAAATCGCATGATGGGAAGTGAGTTTAAAATCGATTGCAAAATTTGTACCGAACAGACAGACAAGAAAGCGAGTTAATTTGTACCAAAAAGGCAGACAAGAAAGCGAGTTAATATAAATGTGTTAATAAGCAGAAGGAATGGAGTCCGAGACAAAAAAAACTTTCAAAAAAGTAGGTTTTAAAAGTCAGAACGTCAATGAATAAATGAACATGAAGAGTCTAATGGAAGGGCAGAAACTGTTTATTATGCACAAGTATGGGTCACATCAAAACAAACAGAGGATGAAGTGGACTTACAGAAGGAAATTCTAAATGATATAACACAGAGGGAAGGAAACATAGTGATGAGTATGCGAAATGGTTCGATATATTTTGCACGATAATAAAATGTTAAAAGAGTTTTATAGAATAATAGAAAAATTAATTAAGTTTGCAATAGAATCAGTGACCGTACTTTTTATTATTTTCTGCTTTTACTCTTGTTATAAAACGTATTTCTTCAATTGGTAGCATCATTTAAAGTCTCCATTTTTTAATTTACCTCCATTTTAGGTAGTTGATATGCAAGACGTTGTTAGTCGTGGTTATTCATGTATGTGTTTGTGTGAAATCAAGACTTTATTTTCTCGGTTGGTGAGAATGGATCGTAGCATCCCTACACCCAGCAACCGGTCTTATTTCGGACCTTCTGGTACCACTTTCTTGCTGAAGAGGAAGATAATTGGTTGGCAGCAGCGGTAGAGAGAGACCGAGATAGTGAAAGAGAGTGTAACTAGGCTAATCCTTTAGGGATTCCCCTTGGATCAAGACACCTCTTTTCTGGGACACGCCGCTCGAATTATTTGAATCAGAGAAACCATTAACTTTTTCACTATCGGAATTCTGATCAAATAGAATCCCATTCCTTTTCCGCTTTTTCTTGTGTTCTTCGTCTTACAAGGAGAATGGGCGGGTGGAAGACAAAAGCGCGCGCGATTTTCTTTGTCTCTCATCCTCCGTGCTCAGATGTTTTCACGGGATGTTGAGCGCCTTCATAGACACAAGAACATGAGAGATACCAGCACAATAAAGATAAATGAATCTGTAAATATCTATGAAATGAATCTTAGAGCTAGAATAGAAAGTAAACAAAAAGAATGTAGTTAAATACGATCGTTTAAGAAGATAAGGTAAAAGAGATTTAACATGCATTGTCATAGTGATTTCAACCTCATTCGATTACTAACCTACCATATGTTTTTTTTTTGTTTTTTTTTACAAGTTTAGTGGCATGTGTCATGCTTTATTTTCTCGCTACATTTAATGACACTGGGAATTTTTTGTTATCTGTTCATCCAAATGTTGAAAATAATAATTTTTACACCGAGCAACAAAAGTTCAGCTGGTAAAGTTTTAGTGTAGCAATCGGAATGCCCTGGGATCGGTTCCAGTAGTTGGCTATCCTAGCTTAGGATTTTCCAAGTGCTTCTTCCTCTGTCACATCACTCTAATACTGAGACTGTACCTTTAAACTAGATCCTGACTGACTCCCCTCCCTCATCGTTTCTCTACCCTATCCCAGCCTCAGCAAAGCTGCCTACAATCTATAATAAATTGTAACTAAAATTCAAATTACTTTTACGAATGAAGGACTATTTGACTCCCATTTATTGAGGTTTTTGCTTAACCTATTCATCCGAAAGTTTAGAGTGATTACTAATACCATAGCCCTCATAATAGATAGACTTATCGCGCTTCCCCATTTCTGGTTGCACGACAACTGATGGATTTTTGTTCAGAGTACGTGATTTTGAAGCTATCCGCTAGGTAGCTCTGCCATAGACGTCATATTCTACTATGAGGTCTATGGCAGAGCTACCTAGCGGATGGCTTCAAAATCACGTGCTCTGAACAAAAATCAATTAGTTTTAGCGCAGCCAGAAATGGGGAAGCGTGATAATGCTAATACGATAAGGGTTTCAAGGAGTGGCTATAAGGAGTCCAAGGTTTCTTTCTTCAAAATATGATAGTTTTGTGTCATGTTATATAAAGTATTACCTCGAAATTTGTATTCGTCAAAGTGACTTATATCCCTTAGCTTCTGGACTTCTCATATATATTTGTTGTTTATTTGTTTTTATTTTTTAAACGATGTTAATATTTTAGTACACAATAGCTGCAATATAATGTTGTGTTTGAAATTTACATGAGGAAATAAAAACAAATAAATATTGATAATGTTGTCGGAAATTTGTTTTTAGTGTGAATTTAAAACCAATTTTTATTAATCTTTTTCACCAATATTAATTTAATTACTCTTTGATGAGAGTTCAAATATAGAGAAATTATTTTATATATTCTTCCCTTCGCAATGGGTTTTCACTTTTAATACAAATACAAATTCAAGTTTTTTTTTATGAATACGATTTTTGTGTTAAAACTAGTATAATTAATAACGTATGTAACCATCGTACCTGTAGTTAAGTTGCTATGAACTATTTATTACCTGTGAAATAGAGGAGAAGTCTTTCATGTAACACTGTCTCTCGGTACATGACTACGTACACGGAAAATTAGAACGTAATACTAATTACATAGTAACATGGTTACTATAGCAACGACTGCTGTATGCGTGTGTGTTGTTTGTAGGAGTACAAATGGAATCCAGGTATAATTCAAACAAGCTAAAATTTAATAATATTGAAACCGTGTTAAATGCTTACATGTTATTTACATGTAATATTTTCAGTTGATTTTCTAGTACTCTTAGGAACTGTTATTGATTAACTCGTGACTAATTTAAATACAGAGCAGAAGATTTTGACATATATATTCCAATAGGTTATCTGTATTTTAGCAGACGTGTTTTGGTAGAACCAATTTTTATTTAGGGAAGCAAGCTTTTTTTTTTATCTGACTATTTTTGTACATCTGTAAAGTGTGTCAACGGAATCAGATAAAAAAAATAATCTAACTGCAGATATGTCGACTCCAGAAACTAAGGGATATAAGTGACATTGACGAAGGGACTGATGAGTCCGAAGTGGAAACCAGGATTTTAGATCTGACTCTCGTCTCCATTGTAAAGATTATCAGAAAAAAAATACCGGTCATATTTGGGGCCAGTAAAAGGTTTACTGCACAGGCCATCGGCTTTAAACAGAACGGTGACAAAATTCCCGGTCCTACCGGTGAACTTCCGGCTGGTTGGCGACCCTCTAGATGTCACTAAAATGTGATATATATAATAATGCACATTAAGCTATCCTAAAACCAGAGCTATCCTAATACCAGTGCGTATTGCCTCACATCGACCACTGATTATATGAAAGCTTATGACGTGAGAGTATCGCATAAACTTGTACGATGTCGGTCACTTTAACCATTCAGGCTAAAGGAGCGAAAAAAAGAAGAAAAATATATGACCTTGATAAACTCAAGAATGAACATCGATTAAAAAAATTGTATTTTTAAACGATGCATTTATGTTCATACCTTTCTTTGTATCTTGCGTTGCTAGATTAGTAGGGAGCTATTGTAGGGCCATGAGAAGTTGTAGGGCTAATATGAATGATATAGGAACTTCATCTTTTTCAAAATCAATGAAAAGAAGAGAGAAAGTGTTTGTTATGAATCTTAAAATGATACCATAAAAACATTAAAGAATATATGATCTAGTTTTCTCCTCAGCTAATATTGGATTCGCAATCAAATGCACATACAGATTATTACCATCAAAGTTCATAGTTTGGCATTTCACGCATGCACGAAAACCAGTCTTTGAACAGAGGTTGTTAACAGATCTCCTGGTCTTCAGCTGGAAGCGACTAAATACATAACTACAATGCAACATAGTTATAGAGGTAATTAGTATCCTACACTATATGGGACACTACACAATGGAAAATTCCTCTTTGTGTGCATGTGATTACATACAGATTCAAATGGTTACTTGAATACAGCCAAACCAAGGTTTTCCTCGAAATGAAAGTAGTCAACAATACTCCTGATGACGTCATGTGACAAAAGAACGATTATAATTAATTTTTTGTATTAATAACATTTTGTTATTTACTCAAAGTTTAGTGGTGAATGAATTATTCAGTGTATACCCCTTTGAGATTTATTGATCATGTGAGGAAAGCTTTCGCTTAAATCTACACAAGCACCACGTGAGAGAAACGAGAGACAAGGATGTGTCCGTTGCTGAAACAATGTTAGAACGAGGCACGAATCTCCATATTACTACCAATGATTCGTCGGGGTTCGAACACATTTACATTTCTTTCATGTAACTCACATACAAAAATGTATATAAATAGAAAAAAAAAACTGACTCCTAGTCTTATAAATAAAATGACCAAGGGTAACATTTGGTTCATTTACTCTGAAACGGGATTCATACCATAGATGTTGTAACGAACATTTTGTCGTTTTTTTACACTTTTTTCCCACCATACTATTCTGGTAATTTTTTATTATGTTTTAGTGATTTTGAAATATTTCTGAGAAAGTGTTTACTTGGAGAAAGAGGTGTGAAACTATTGTACGACAGAGCCGCCTCACGGCGAAATATGTAACTAACGATTTTGGATGACGATGTGAGAGACCATGAGGTCCTGTGCGATATAAGGGAAAGGTGTGTGTCAATTTCTTACAGTATATTTATAGATCATAGAATCTTGAGTGATTTTTACGAGAAGTTGGATTTACAGATTGTGTTTCTACTTTCCATATTTGTGGGATGGATTATTTCGCGTTTTGAGTCTACGAGTTTATTTGGAAGTTTGGTTTCGGGAATTCAGGATAACTACGTAATTTTTGGTAAGTTGAAATTCGGTGATGATTGCGTTATTTCGAAATGTAAAGTAAATTCCTCAAACGTGGGATAGAGAGAAATTCATGAAGTATTTTGTCGGAGGTTTGATCAAGTATTTTGTATTATTTCGTATTTGAGAAAAACGGTGCGTAGATGGAAGTTGGGAGTCCTGGAGTTTGAATCGTTAGAATCTATTGCCATCGGGTATTGTGAGGGGTTCTTAACCGTTATATACGTTGTATGTTATTATGTGAAGTCCTGCTTAACCGATATCAGGAAGAATTTTTCAGAAATTCTAATTTTGGGAATTGAACCCGGCCACGTGGTCGGTACTCTGATCGTTATCACGTGCTCGACGGAACTTGCCAGTGAGTTCAATATAATTTGTATCCTGTTTATTTTTCTATTTTTTGGTTGGGAAGTAATTTATCAGGGGAAGTTCGAAAGGAAGGTTCGAATTCCAGCTCGTACATTTTGGATTGTATTTATCGTATCTGTTTGGAATTTAGTATGCCATTTCGTGTGGTTCTTAAATGAAAGTTCCTATTTGTGGAACACCGACGTATTAGGGATTATAGGAAAGTCCACAAGTATCGGAAACAGAGGAATACAATCGGTAATCTTGGTACATGTATTTAGATTTGGATAATCATTGTATTGGCTATTACTTATTCTATTATAGTATATATATATATATATATATATATATATATATGGAGAACGTGTTGTGTGTGTGTTGTATTGCAAAGATATATTCGATTCATTTGTTGCTTTGTTCTGACTACTGAAGAAATTTATTTTTGTATATTTCGTGTAATTTCATTTTGTAGAAAGATACGAATAGTAGTTTACATTGTATTGTTTTATACAAGATTGAATTACAGTATTTTGGTTTCAAATCAAAATATCAACTCAGAAACCTATCCTTATAGTGGAGAAATTAATTGTGGGATCCCTTCGAGGATCCTCCCTTTGTTCCAAGTACTTTCGTTGGGAACCTTCATTACTTTGGGATTCTGGACTACTTTCTAGGAGAAGTGCTCGCACAAATCCGAAATATCTGGAAACTTAAAGTGGTAGGGGTGACTGACAAGGGAGTGCTTGTTACATTATTGAAATTACTATCGTGATACTTGAAACCAGTGGCGTAACCTAAAGGATGCTAAGTGGGCAACTCTTCCCCGTAAGGAAATTCAAGTTATATTGGATATTCATCACCATTTTCTGAACATCTTCTTGTAGTTATGAAAGGTCGTAAATTTTTATTCAACATAACCATATACATATTTCCATGAAGCCATTATTCCACAATATTCTCTTTTTAGCTGCCACACTTTACAAAGGTAAAAGAAAAAAAAAGAATCGATTGTTGCAGAATGTCTAAATGATAGAGGGTTGAAAGTAAACGCAACAAGTTGGATGAAGGCAATATAGCTTCTGCTATCCACGAGATTCGGGAGAATAAAAATACGATTCTTAAAGAGTATTTCGGATTTGGAGACATTTTTGCAAACGATAAAATATATTCTTCAGCAGTAAAGATATATTTTTTTTTATCTCTTATAGATTAATTGTGTACTAATTTCCTTTTGCATACTACTAATGAACATTTCAGTGAAGTAATTTTGATAAATTATTAGCATTTTATTTTGCTTATTTTTGTGAACGTGGTTTTGTGTCAAAGAACTGTATTCCATATTTGGCGACTTTCCCCTACTTACAAAGTGAAAAAAAAAAGTATGTCCTCTGACGTCAACATGTTGAACATGAAAATCATGATAATGTAGATAGTTCTGCATAAAGAATATAGTTATGGATTTGATTCCGGACCAAAACCGAAATTTGACGCCCCATAGTGATCGAACCTGATACCGTCTGGAACCATTCCGTTCAATGCAAGCCGGCTTGTACTGTAGTATTATTTATTGTCTTAGCAGCAGTCATCGTATCATTAAGCAAATTGAAGCAATGATCTCTTCAGCCTGGGTCTAATTTCTGACTCACAAGTCAGAAAGCATTGCTGAATAACATATAAAAAATAAGACAAAATTGGACCATGGGAACCTCCCGCTAAAAAAAAGCATACACACATTTCAAAATTGTAGTCTGACTGTTGTAAATTTTGTGCTTTCCTTTTTAAATAATTTTGAGTATGTTGTGTACTTAAAAAAATGTATTTTTTGTTTCCTGCGTTGTTTCTGATTAAATTTTGCGTTGAAGAATGGTGGTTTCTGAATTATGTGTGATTTGTAAGAAAGGATTTGTGTGATTTGTAGGCCTAGGACAGGCGGTAGATAAAATGTTTCAAAAGAGAGCAGATGGTATAAATGAAACCAGAGATTCCGCCAGGGTTTGTTTGGAGTGTAATGTCAAAATTGGGAGGGATGTAAGTGGAGTTTTGTACGGGTTCTTTCGATTTTTGACCGTAACAATTTAAAAGTTCGGGGGTGCTCTCGAGGATTTGATGGGGAGGAGGTGAAGGAATCAATGGACGTAGCCGGGGAAGAGGTGTTGCTTACAATTGCAAGCGTTCATTTTGCACTTCGGAAAATATTTACACTTAAAAAGCATATTAAGAAAAAGAAATGAAAGACCATAATTCAAGTAATATCAAATAAAAATGCTTTTGACAGGCTTTTTAACTCACAATGGCTCATTTCCCGACGTCATACAATGAAGAAATTTTGCACAGCGGCGTAAGTCGGGTGACAATACAATATTCTATTATTATTTTCATGTATTTTTGTACATTTATATATTTTAAAAGCATTTGTTTAGATGTGAACTTCTTTATCTTAAAATAAATACTAGGCTGCAACGATGTTGCGTTTCACTGGTTGCAGAACACTTTAGGATTTGGTTGACAAAATATCACCTTACAATATATAGGTTAAGGAAAAATTATCCGAACACCGAAATAATTGTAAAAAAAAAAAATAATAAACTTAAAAAAAACATACTTTTCTTTACAAAAAAAAGTGTTGCCACTCACTGCTTCTTTTGTGATACTTTTTTGAACATTTCTTCTAACCCTAAATCTAAATCGGGGCATACGAAAGTAACAAGTTCAGAGTTTGTTAGTACCATAAGAAGAATACATAGCTGATCAATGGTAATTTAAAGTAAGGGCGCCCGTTTGGAGTATTATCCTAGTGATCATCATTCTGCTGGCTGATCATTTTCTATTACACACCCAGCATTAATTTTCGGAGCGGGAAATGCTATTCCTCCAACAAGGCTGTGCAGAACGTAATGAAGCAACACCACGCTTTCCTTCAGACTTAATTTAGTATAGCATGATGATGAATAGCAACTTCTGTTTGAAGATGTAATTTCCAAAATGGAAAGATATCTTCAAAAAGTCAAATCTGTTCCTGTGAACGCAACGCTGACAATGTTTTAATATTAGGTGGAAGTTGGAAGACAGATGTAATGAATGACTACGAGAGAGAGCTAACGTCGATCCTCGAAGTTATTGGATCAAATCAAATGAATGTGACATCGAGTTACAAAGATTTACGTCATAAGTTACAGCATGAATAAATAGTCAGAAGTGATGTCAAATCCATCGACTTCTCTAGAATCCGAAGTGCCATGACCTTTCTACTAGTAAAACTCCTTTGGATCACATTCCAAATAATTTCAAATTTATGTTGTCAATTGAATTCCTGACAAAAGGATCTTTCTATGAGATTTATTATGTCCATGACGAATCAGTTCGTCTTTCATCTGCACCAAAAGTTTAGACCAAGTTATCATAGTAACATTTTCCACGGTCTTGGTTGTTGTTCGTCGTGTCTAAGAGTAATAAAATTCGAAAGAAACGCCATACTATGTCTCTTTAAATGTTGTTGAAAGCACTACAATGCTCCTATCATAACATGACGTGAATCATAGTGATTGTACTGTGGATGGCAAGAATATCTTTCATGCAATGCGTATGATTGCCGCAATAAATCAGAAGAATAAAATTCATCAGTATATCTATAGGTATAAGGTTCCTGGGATCGACATGAAAAAGTTTGGAACATTTGACGTTGGAGAGTACAGATAGGCGAGAAGCATGCTAAGGAACAACTTATTCGGCAAACTAAGGGCCGGATTAAGGGGAGGGGGCTGTAGCCCCGGGCCTCTAGGTGTACGGGGGTCTCCACTCGGATTAAAATCTCAACTGGGTGTCTAAAAAATCAAAAGAAATAGGATAAGATTAAATATGACCAAAAAAATACGAAACAAATTTCTTCAGTTCGTTATAACCACCGCCTTATAGCCCAGTCAATTTAGCTGAATTTTTAGCTGAACCTAGAACAAACTACAACAGAATTTCTGCCAATGGTTTCTGGATGAATAATATGTGCTGAAATCGATGAAACAAAGTCTACCACTGTAACTTTATTCATAAATCCAATATGGTGGAAATGAACGACATGGCGGATTTTCACAGGCTATGTATGTCTGTAAGTTTGTTACCTTGCAGAGCCTAAACTACTTTAGCGATTTTAACAAATTAGGTATTGTTGGATTCGTCTTGATCCATACTGTGTCCTAGGTTATATGATGTTATGAAAAGCTAATCAAGCATGGCGGAAATCAACAATATGGCGGATTTCCACCTGCTAGGTAACAAACTTACATACATAGTCTGTGAAAATCCGCCATTTTGTTCAATTCAGCCATATTGGAGTTATGAATAGAGTTACAGTGGTAGACTTTATTCCATCGTTTGCAGCACTCATTTTTCATCTAGAATCCGCTGTCAGAAATTTTATTACAGTTTGTTCTAGATTCATTGCTGTTTTTACAATACTATTAGTAAATCAGTTAAAACAAGATTGAATATAGTGCACGAGAATCGTGCTTGATAATTAATCGTTGCTGAATAGGAGAGTTCTGCAGTCCCATGTACTTATATATTATCAATCGCGGCAGAGTAATTAAATCACTGCTTATGCACAATAGCTTGTAATCCGTCTGTTTATAAACTCTGAATGCTTGGAGTTGGGTAAAAATTTTGGCGACAATAATAGACGGTTTACTTCAAACATATTTGTGCGCTGTGAGGTACACACACACACACACACCCCTTCCTTCTTTTGTTCGCTGCTCTTATCGCTTGACTCTTGTTATAGAGCGGAACTGTTAATTCGTGCGGCAGTATTGTTTAGATTAAATTTTCTTAACCTGGGGGTCGCGACTCCTCAGGGGGTCGCGAGGGAAAGTAAAATAAATTAATTTAACTACGGCTTTGTAGATTTAAACTAATAAATTTCAAAGAAAATATTTTATTTTGCTTGTCGTTTTTAATAATTACTAAGGATAATGTTTACTGAATAGTTTTGGATAATATAAATAGGATATTTATTATAAATACAGGAAATATACTGTTATGTTTTGAAATGAAAAACAAATATTACACAAAATAAAATAATTGTGGGTAGCCGGCTAGAAATCATGGTGAGAGGGAGTCGCCAGCTAGAAGGCATGGTGAAAGGGAGTCGCAGGAAGAAAAAGGTTGAGAAACGCTGGTTTAGAGCGTTGTAATGTACAGTATTTACAGATTGTCTCTGGTTCCTGCATTGCCTATTCCAGCGTTTCTCAACCTTTTTCATCCTGCGACCCCCTTTCACGATGCCTTGTAGCTGGCGACCTTAAATTTATTCTTTCACCTTCCCTCGTGATCCCCCTTGCCCACATTTCGCGACCCCCTTAGAGGTCGCGACCCCTAGGTTGTGAAATCCTGGCCTATTCTAATCAGTTAGTGTATAACCCATATTCTGAGTTTCTTTTTTTGATATTCGGACTCGAAATGGAACCTCATCGTGTAAGAAAGTTTGCCAGTGGTCGCAGCGAAAGAAAAGCACAAAACGAAGCAGCCGAATTTGTAAAGAAACTGGCAAAGTGACTTCGTATTTTGCGAAGAAAGATAACTCCATTGGTAATGTTAGTTAAGTTTGTACTGAACCACAGTCTCCTGCGCCTCTGCCTACTTCTTCTAACTAAGGAATGTTTGACAAGTAACGGTAAATCTGAAATTGTTGTGAAGCAGTATTGTGCAAGTGAGGCGGTCTTGAATGCGAGTAATAAACTAGATAATCATAAAAACAAGACCGGTGACAGTGACAGGGTACTTACTCATAGTGGATTAGTGAAGTCACTAACATTGGAGACAGATCAGGCAAAACAGGAAAACACACACACACACACACACACACATATATATATATATATATATATATATATATATATATATATATATATATTGCAGGACGTGTTGTGTGTGTGATATATTGCGAAGGTATTGTGTTTTCCGTGTAATTGCATTTTGTAGAAAGAAACAAATATTAGTTTACATTATATAGTTTTATGCAAAATTGAATTTTCAGTATTTTGCTTTCAAAAATCAAAATATCAACTCAGAAACCTATCCTTATAGTGGAGAAATTAATTGTGGGGTCCCTTCGAGGTTCCTCCCTTTGTTCCAAGTACTTTCGTTGGTAACCTTCATTGCTTTGGGATTCTGGATTACTTTCTAGGAGAATTGCTAGCACAAACCCGAAATATCTGGAATCTTAAAGTGGTAAGGGCGACTGACAAGGGAGTGTTTGTTACAACTTGCTTTTCGTGGTGATAACGAAATTTTTTGGATCCCCCAAATAATGGTAACTATTTGTGTTCCCATAAAAGAATTGTTCATTTTGACTCATGAAGCAAAGAGAGGATTCTCCAAATTAGACCTTATCAAGAACAAATTACGTCATACAATGAAATAAGAATGCATTTCCGCTCTAGCCTTATTATCAATTGAAAGTGAGGTGACCAGTTCTCTTCACTGTTAGAGGACTTCGCTAGGACGAAAGGAAGGAAAAGAAATTTTTGAGGTACTCATTTTTTGTTCTGCGTATTAGATTTATATAATATGTAGTGTACGGTTTTTTTCGTGCATTTGGAACGTTCCATTATAATATCATCAAACATCCGACGACGTTGAGAGGAAAATATTAGAAGGGATCTTCGAGGAGTAGGTGTTAGTGATGAAAACTGGCTTCTTGTCCAGGATAGAATCCTATGGTGACGGTTTGTTACTGCGACGATGAACTTGCGAGTTCCGTAAGCCATAGAGTAAGTAAGTAATGCATGGCGTTAGGGGCATTAATGCATGGCGTCACCTTTAAGTATGTATGTGTTATTAGGGGCTTGGGAATAGCAATACGCCTATGAATACCCATTTTATGCAATTCCCGCCCACTGTTTTAGATTAACTAGGGTATTTAGGTGCAGATTAAGTTTTATAGTCACTTTCTCGGTCGTTACCTTTTGCTGCATCAAAATACGCTTCAAGGTCTGGCAGTCCCTATCGTGCAGCTTCGTTTATTGACCACTGTAGCGCTTCGTCAACCCTGTTTTACCGAATACTGTTTATGCGATCATGACTTTTGAGACTGTGCCTTGTCTTACAATGCTTAACGTCGCTGTTTCGCTCACAGATTCTACAGCTAGACGGTCACCCATAATTAGACCTCTTTGAAACTCCGTCAAGTCGGACATACATACCGCTCACTCCCTACACCTGCATAACGTCTACAACCACACAGCCTCACTCTACTATTAGTGGACAGTCCATCCTAGCTGTAACTGACAAAATACAGTGGATTAACTCAGTGCTCAGTGTTACCAAGCACAGTTACAATATGTCACACTTTTGACAAGTATTTCCATTATTTTAATTCGCCTGAAACACTATGAAACTAAGGTTTTGTTTTCAGAACATAGATGAACACTTCCTTTAGTAGAAACCAGAAGCAAGTTTTGCTAACTGTTGCTATTCTTTGTTTAAGTGAAAAAGTTCCTTACAGCATGTAATGCAGTAAATTTGGTAGTGTAGTAATCATGTAGGTTATTTGAACGTAAATTTGGAAGTGTTATTATTAATGCATGAATTTTCTCCACTCTCTTTGCAGATATGTCTTACAAAACGACAAGAAGAACTCTGTACCAAGTTCTACGGAATGCGAAGAGCAGCAAGAACAGAAAAAGGAAACCGTCTGATGGAATTTCTCCAGAGCGAAAAGTCGTCGATGTAGGATGCAAACGCGAAGCAGCAAGTAGCAGAACTGTGTGATCAACTTTTCCGAAAGGTGGAGGAATGTAAAAAAAATAAATATATACAATTTTCGAGAAGGATAACACTCTATGGTTGGACGGTGAAGTTAGGCTAGCACTGCACCCAGCTGGTCTGAAATCTTACTTCGCTTTGTGTGCGAGATGTTTCCGGACAAACTCATCTGAGGTCTAGTTCTTCAGTTTATTGATTATGGCTTCCAACCCTTCTGTCTATTCAAAACAACTTATATATATATATATATAGCTCTTTCTTTCCCGCTTCGAGTAAGGCACCAAGCTGTTTCGACCAATCAGAAAGCTGGTTAGTTAAACTCTCCAATTCCTTTTTTGCGTAACTGACGTTGGCCAGAGAGGTGAGCGCAGGCCTATAAATACCATTGTTCTGAAAAGCTCTGGGCTCAGTAACCAGGACAGCACCTTCGAGTGGAAAAGGCAGCGAAATTGATGAGGAACAGGAGATGGTGAGACAAGTCCTCTACGGGGAGCACGTATAATAAGTATATATTCTTCGAGCTGAAAGAGAATAATTTCGAGTACACTCTGAATTCTATTTTCATATCTATCTAATTAGAGTGCATAAGTTTTGACAATGAACTACTTTCCAGAAATTAACTCTCTCTCTCTCTCTGAGATTTTTCTGAGCTTTTCTTAGTTCGAGATTTTTGCGTTTGAACAGGTCTTGAACGAGTGGGCCAGACAGAGAGACAATTTATAAATGTCGGGATAGTAAGTTAAAAGTAACTCTTTAACAATCGAATTGTCGTTAATCCCAACAATAGCTCAGGCTAAAAGAGGAGACTGCTGTTGGAAATATTAATAAGAATAAAGGCGACACTTGCTGGTTATCTGCTTGACAATAGCATTGCTAAATGAAGCAGATAATCCAAAGATAACTCCCCTCCAAAGCGGCGTAATTAACTCGTAAAAGGTAATATTGAGGCACAGCATATTAAATAATTTAACCTTTATTTACTGTGGTGTGGATGCAGCGAGGTATTCACATTACGAATACAACGTGCTAACCTCTAAGCCAGTGGCATAATTCCGAACTATCAATTGGTTGTGTGTTTTTCTTTAAAAAGAGTACATTGCTGCCTTAATAGAACTAATAATTTAAGAGAAGTAATTGTTTAGTGCTGAGTTGCCTGGTTGCAATAGGGATTTGTTTGCCTGACCCGCCTCACGTATTAGAGAACTCTTTGATCA
Source organism: Lepisma saccharinum (assembly GCA_022664845.1). Taxonomy (NCBI): domain Eukaryota; kingdom Metazoa; phylum Arthropoda; class Insecta; order Zygentoma; family Lepismatidae; genus Lepisma; species Lepisma saccharinum. Next base: position 24,815 of record JAGDQP010016087.1, on the reverse strand, counting down.
TAAATTAGAGTTAAGGGGGGTCAATGATTAGAGCAAACAAACCACGAATTAGAACCATCCGTCAAACAGTTCAAGCTCAAAAGTGGAAAATAAAGAGAACTTCTGGTTTAAATCCGAAAGTAATTGAGTCTCCTTTAATCTACTGAATGTGTTCTTAATATCTGGTTTCGAAGAGCACATGCTCTGATCTGCCTTCGTGTAAAGCTTTGAAAGAATCTGGACATTAGGTTTATATTATAATTTTGCTGGCTTGAATTTTACAATCTATTTTTTCCCTGTGTTAGCGAGGCTATCCAGGGTGGCGCCTATCCGAGCACTTTTTTTTAATGTTTACTTATATAACCGCGAATTGTCAAAGCTTTAGGCACACGGAGTACTACGTATTGGATGGTGAATCTCTCTTACATTCACGGCGTAACAATAAAACATATGAGAACATTGTACTCACTTTCTTATGTATCATAGACTTCACTCTTAAAACATATGGAAAAGACCCTACAGGAAACGGTGCAAGGCCTATAGGAATGTCAATTTCAGGCCGTGCTTGAAGATTGTCGGAATTCTTCTTGGCTAATGAAAACAAAGAAGCAATGATTTTTCTTATAAATCAAAGGAAAACACTGCCAATAGAGATGCTGATGTGGACATTACTAGCATTGAAGTTGCATCATCAGAAAATGCAAGTAAAACCGTTATAGGGGGAACGCACAGACTTGCTGCTTCTGCTTCCGAAGTATACAAAGGACAATACTTTCAAATGGTAACATCTCAGTGTTACAAGACATGCACCAATCTGCACATAATATCTTATCCATTCAATCGTTGTTCCGTCGTGAGATACTACAAGTTCCTTGTTTCTGCATGCTTTCAGCAGCTGTGATACCATTTTCTGATTTTGTTTCGATTGGGAAGTCTTCAGCACTTGACAAACTAATGGTGACAGAGCTCGGTTCAACAGAAACTGTTTTTTTCATTCTAGTCAGAAGTTGTAAGTCACTGTAATCCGCAAACGTACTACGTCATAGGGTGTTAATAGAAAAAGTAACTGGAGATATATAATTTGTTACTCCCAAGCGCTGACAATCTACTGACTGTTTAGTATCGAATCTTTAGTATGTTCCTTCAAATATTTGAAGTTACGAATTCCAAATAAAAGTGAATACATTATAAATGTACGTACATATATACAATTATTTTACCCTGCGAGAAAATGACATATTTTTCAACTGAGCTGTCGCCAAGGTAAATATATTTGGAATAGTACCAAAATTATATACAGAAATTTTCTCCCCAAGGCTTTTGTAAGAAATTTTAAGAGTAAAGTTTAAAGTTAAAACAAACCAAGTCATTTTCTGAATAAGAGAGTTTTTACCCGGAAGATTCTTTTAATCATACTTTACGTTATTAGCTACTTTTCTAATATTTATATTGTAGACCCTGGTCTGCCACCTAACAAATTTCAGTGTAAGTACCAGTACAAGTGATTACTAAATAATTTAAATCATCAAACTATTGTATTTGCTAACCTTAGACTTCGACCGCAGCGGTAAATTTTGATTGTATAATATATGTTTAATATTTTGAAGGGGGCATATACAATCTTCTGTATTTAACCAAAACTGGAACAGTCTCTGTTTGAAGTTATTGTGCCAGTGTCCGGCCGGTGTCTTAGTTATTTTCGTGGAAATATTGCTAGTCTTAAATATTACTTGTAATACACTGGTTTTAAATATTACTTCTAATAGAGTAAATTTAGGATAAAAGTGATTTTAAACCTTAACGAGCGAAGAATTTAATTAAAAACTAATTTGTTATATGGGCTGAAGTGGCAACTACTGCGTAATCTTATCCTGAGCTGAAGGAACATCATTCTTTCGGTATATAGACCAAAACAGTAGCAAGCGTTTTGATAAGGTATCATCTTGGCATTTGCCTTGTAAAAGTAATGAGAAACCCTCTATTAAATATATTTGTCCGATCTATTCTACAATTTGCTTTATTATTATTAATATTGTTGCCTATAAAAGTGATCTTATTGGCGATGTAAGAATGTTATTATATCAGCATGTGTATTCTTCAAAATCAGGACAGCCGATTAGCTAACCACTACACCAAACCGGCAGTTCCCCAGCTGCTGCTTGTCAGATTTCTTTATGCAGTAATTCTTCAGGACACGCACACGAGTCAAATTTGATGACAACTTCCGGTGTATAATTCCTATACTGATTGAATAATACGAGAGCAGGCTAGGCAGATAGGCGCGCATGCGCAGATAAAAGTGCAGACGCCGCGTGTAGTCTTGTGGACTATACATTCAATAATGCCAATGAAAAACACTTGCAATGTAGTGTTTTAAAAAGTTTACAAATGTTTAAATGCATGTTTAGGTAATAAATACTACACGAACCAGCCAACTGGTATTGTTTCATAGATAGTAGGCTGCAAGACATTTGCTTTGGCTGCATTTTGGCATATTAAGAAATTTCGCAACATCATTATTTTTTTTTTATTTTTTTTAAGTTTTGAGATAGAAAACATATGATTACTGTGAAACAGAACATGAAATTCAGTATTTTTCACTAAGATATAACACGTGATTTTTCATATGAATCATGACAAGAAAACAAAAGGTCTTCGTACTATCGAGTTAAGCTACATGGCTAAGAAAGTGTGTCTATATTTTTGGAACCCCCTGTATGTTTCAAGAACAAAAACAAGAAACACTTAAGGATTTCTTCTAGAACAAATTTATGTTCTCAATTATTATCCAGCATTGTTTGTCCTTTATTCAGAAAATAAGTAGAAGAAGATATAAAACGTAGAACTATTTGTCAAACGGAATTAACACAATATACTAATTACAGAAGTCACTAAAGTGTAGTTTTCGTGTGGAAGTATTTTTGGGGGTGGTTAGGGGGACACAAAAGCTAAAACTCTACAACCCATTTTCTCATCCTTTGTCTCTCCTGGTGAATGTTTTAAGGAAAAGGTTACACTTGTTACTTGGTAACTGCGGAGTTTAATTTGTTTTCTCGACTAAATGTACCACTAGTAACTTTCCCGTTCTCCTCCAGCGTCCTTTTGCCTTCGAAATTTTCTCTTTCCATAGTTTCCAAGAAACGCCACTTCCCTCTATCCCACTATTTGATCTCCTCTGCCCTCTTTCAAGGGTTGTCTACAGCCCCTGCCATCTACATGTTGTTTTCGTTCTATTCTTGTAATTGTCTTTTTTTACGTAGTTAAAACAGAAACAAAAAAAAACTTATCCTGTACTTACAATTGTTTCTAGAAAGACGAAATGTTTTCACAAAACTCTGTTTCAGGTTATATCCCTGTTTTTTTAAAGAGAATAGACTCTGCTTCTACTGGTATTCGACTCAGTTACTCTTAACTCCTTTTCTTAAATGACTTGTTTTTCTTCCAGTTCGTTGCACCTTGTTTGTACTATTACGTGACATAACATAAACTTCTCGTATA
>JAGDQP010016087.1:0-20938 GCA_022664845.1 Lepisma saccharinum | reverse complement strand
ATCTATATATATATATATATATATATATATATATATATACCCTCTCCCGGCACCATTTCTATAATACCTAACCCTCTTGACCCAACTCTAGTACTTTCACCATTCTTCTTCACCCACACCCACTCATACAACGGGTCCTGTTGTATTCACTTGTAACTATTTGGCGTAATTTTGTTGGTACCGACACACGTACACATACAGACGCACACTGTGTGTGTGTGTGTGTGTGTGTGTGTATTTGGGTTAAAAGCATTTCATGTCTTCGTAAACAACATTTGATCACACAGTATGCTTAGAAGAAAGGAGAAGAAAGGCGAGGAGGAGACCTCAAGGAGAGGGGAAGAGATATGTAGGTCTGACTGGAGATACCTAAACTATCGAACGGTTTAAATAAATCAACGTTAAATATATTTTTTTTTCTGACTACTCTTCCTCTTTACGAAGGTAATTGAAAATGGGCGTCGTGATGTTTCCAAACTATTTACTAAGTTATATTATAATTTGTATGATGAGATTAATTATAATGTGGGCCTAATCTAATGGAATTTTGAATTGAATTTGTTTTTAAAGGCCTAAATAATGAAATTTTTGTGTAACATCGAATCAAGATAAATTTAAAAGAAAACGAAAGAATTGAAAGAAATGAAACCAATGCTCTGAGCAAGTTGTATCAATTTGAATTTATTTATGGCCTTATATAATTTTTGATTCAGATCGGAAAAGGGGCGTGGAATAGAATATTGGAAGAAAGCTGCCCAGGACTTAGTTCGAATTTACTATCCCAGCATTTCCTTGATGTGACTGAGAAAAGTTCTGCCAAAGAGATTGGTTTATTAAACTACTCCGTTCCCCAGTAGCACAAGGCCACACTGCAAAAAAATGTACCTTTGAACAGTGGGTACAAAATGCCAAGGGTGGTATCTAAAGTGTAGCCCTTATCAACATCTATTACTTTCCTTATCATACGAAATGACGTATTCGGTTTTTCCAGAACCCAATTTAGCTTTATTAGGAAAATATATCATGCGGACCAAATCACAGCAATTGTATTGAGAACGTAAATTTTATCATGTCAAGATCGACATGTAGCTTATGGAGCATAAACAGTACCAACATGACATTACAAGCAGCATCACATATATTATATACTTAACTGGACCTGAAGATTCCATTTAAACATATCCTTCCATCAAATACAACGGTAAGTAGTAGTATATAAGTACAGGAAAGGTATTTCCCACGTCCTTCTTTGATATTAACTATTGAATTACACCAACAAAGTAAACACTATATATATTTTAAAAAACAAAAGCAAAAGTCAGCTGATCAAGCTACACTGTTGCCAGCTTGCATCCGTAGTAGGAAAGAAGTAAAATAAAACCTGACATAAAAAATCACCAACTCGCTTCATCGCACTATCATCATCCATTCGGCTAAAGCCAAAGTTGCCTAAAGGCATTAAATAAAATTTTAAAAGCACTGGATTGTTACTTTATAAAGTGTTCTTATAAGGTCATGATATTCGACACGAACTGTAAAGCAGACATCAGTATGATACTCTTGAGGTGAATCGTTTCTGAAATATCACGAATCAAACTTCTTCATAGCTCCATTCTAACACAGGATCAACAAGCTTTTCCAGTTTGGAATTAAAGTCTACATAAATGCTTTTTCTTCCAGAAACTGTTTCCGTAACATAATAGATCTAGTAAAATGTACTTCGTTCAGCAGAAGAACTCGTGGAATAATCGGTAGAGTGACGGACAAAAAAAAAATGAAGGTCGTCAGTTCGAATCGCACTGCACACTGAAATCTTTTCTTGCTGCAGGCTCGATGTTGGTATATCAACGTACCAAAAATGAATCCGAGATCCTACCGACCGATTTATTTGTTAAAAGTTATTAGTAAAATCTTCGAAAAAAAATAATCATAAATAAGTTACAAGGATATAGACCAGGATTGGCAGATGACAAAATTCAATATGGATTCCGAAAACAAAGATCAACTCAGGATGAAATGATGTACAGATGTAAAAGAGACAGAGGGAAAATACGCCCTAGCGATCTATATTACCATAAAAGGAGCCTTTGACCACTTATGGTGGCCAGCTCTATTTATTAATATGACAGAGCTAAACTTACCAATATGATGATCTACGTGCTCAGGGACTACTGCAGAGATATCAAAGTAAATTCTGTAACTCCAGGCGAAAGGTTAGAAAGAACCCCCAATAAAGGATGCCCACAAGGATTCGTCAGCGAACCGATCTTCGGGGACATATGTATAGATATATCCCTACCTGAAAAAGATTAGTCAACTTCAGGAAACATACTCTGTTATAGTATATGCCGATGATGTTGCTATAGTGACGGAAGGAGATTCGAGAAAGGAAATTGAAGAAAAAGCGAAAACAATAACAAATCAATTAAAAATATGGTGTGACGTAAACAAATTAGAGATATCTGTAGAGAAAACAAAATACATGATTTTCAAAAATAAATTAAGAAGAAACACCACAATAAAATATGATAAGAATATAGGAAGGGTAACGACTTTTAGATATCTGGGGGTAATAATCGATGATAAACTACATTTCAATGAACATATATAGGCAACAACTAACAAATTATTAAAAGTAGGAAACAAACTAATAACATTGGCTAATACGAAATTTAAATTACGGTTAAAGACTATAAAATTATACCAAATAAAAAAATCCATCGGCACTTATGGAGCAAGCATCTGGGCTCAGAGATTAGAAGAGAACAAAACAACTAGCTAATAAATTGGATAGAGCACAACGTGCGATGCTATTGAGAATGTCAAGAGCATATAGGACCAGTCCGGGTGATGCAATACTAGGAATAATACCGTTAAGCTTGGAAGCAAAAGAAGCAGCAGTGCAATATTGGTACAAGAAACAAAATATCATAAGGACAACAGAAATACTAAAGAAATTGCCAAACTCAAAGGAGGAAATAGAGGAAACAATAGTTAAAGATTGGCAAATAAATTGGGAAAATTCAATAAAATCTAGAAGATTATTTAGATTAATTAATAACATTGAGGAACGTTTAGAATGGAGAAACTGGAATCCGAGTAATGGTATGGTCCATTTTCTTAGCGGTCATGGGCCATACAAGACAAAATTATTTGAGCTGAACATAGTCGCATCCCCGGAGTGTGAATGTGGAGTAAATTCGACGCCAGAACACATGGTCCTTGAGTGCCGGATAAATCAACAAAATGATGATGGGACGGAAAAATGCCGAATCGTGGAATTAAGAAAAGAACTACAAGCAACAACAACAGAAATTTTGTGGGATGAAACAAAAAGAGAAGCATTGGATCAGTTGGCGAGTGCAATCTCCCACATTGAGAAAATGAAATACATAGAAACGCATAGACAAAGGCGGAACACATAAGGAGAAACAACTCAGGAAACTGTAAATAGTATGTAGTAAAAGAAATGAATGTGGGTGAGCAGGCGCGACCGAAGGGAAAGCCGGCTAGGGAAAAAACTTGAGAATACGTACAAACTTTTTACGCTTAAAATCATTCCTACGGATGTGATCTTCTAAACTAATCCCCCTGCGGCCTACCGAAAGTCGACGCAGCGTGCGTGTGCGTGATAAGTAGAGACGTGAAACCTATAACCGTCTAGAGAAACCCCCAGCGCCTGGCTGCTAACCGATGGTATGGACGGCAATCGGAACTCCGAGACGCTGGATCGGCGGAATAAATAAAATTCGGAGTGCGTGTGAAATAAGTACGGTTGTGAATGTGGTGAAGTGCAGTGTGGAAGTGTGGAGGAGGCTGAGAAGAGGAGATGTGTCACAGGAGGGCCCCGATCTGAGGATCTGGAGGATGTGTTCCAGTCGCTGGGATCCAGTTCGTCTGAAGAAGACCCCTCCCCGCTAGTGTAAATGTGAAAGTGATCGAGATAGAATTAGGTTTGTTAGAATAGATTAGTAGTAGGATAGCAAAACGGGCTAGAAATAACGATAAATAGTTTAAAGGAATAGGAAAATACTACTGGGGTTTAGCTGATGTGAAATTTTATATTATAATACTCTTATATTTTATATACATTGGTACGATCGTAATACTATATATATAGCAGGGATTCAGCTGTAATTAAAAATATGAATATAGAGAATAGTAATATTATAAAAAAAAACATATAAATTAGAAAGAAAAGCAATAGCGAAAATAGCTAGCTAGTGTAATGAATAAAAATGATAAGAAATAAACTAAAATAATAAACAATATCTGGTGATGTGTGACTATTAAAAGTGTAACTGAAAGCATAAAAGGGAAAGGGGAATTAAATAAATAAACAATAATAAAAACACAAGTAATAAATACACTAAATAAATGAATTAATGTAAATAAACAATGTATCAAACTCAAGTCAAATCAAACTAAACAATGTACAAATACAAATAACAATAGAGAAAAAATATCCACCCCCCAAAACCGTGGAAAAAGGGCCTAGGTTTGTCTCCGGGAGCTGGGTCAAGAAAAAAATTAATCCTTACCCCCCTTCTCTCACTTCTTTATTTTTTTTAAATTTTTTTTAGTAATATTGGAAATTATAAATGCGCAGAGGTCCTTCTGTCTCCGTGCCTCGACGCCGAGTCAGGGGTCGAGGTAAGGAGATAAACTGGGGATTGGCCTGCCCCAGTCCTATGGAGAATCCGTTTCAGATTCGCTGTGCTCATCAGGCGCGTGAAGCAGGGATCAGCAAATAATGGTGGTGGAGGGCCCCCTAAATAAAAAAATATATATATATCCACGTTCCTAAAATCAAGGTTTGCAGCAAGTTTGGCATCCGTCAACTAGCAAGTTTGCAGCCTTGCAATGCCAAACTTGCTGCAAGTTTGGAGATTTGCAATGCCAATATTGCAGCAAACTTCTTGCAAGTTTATTGTGCTATCTGGGAGAAGGGGCCAGCTGTCAGACAAAATGTTTGAGGAAAATCCCTTATTACTGAAATTCAATTCACAGAACCAGTAAATATTCGCTCTCTTCGAAATAAACAGAACTGCAGTGTCCCACAAGGTGTAGCTTTGTGTTTCATCTGCTGTTGATATCAAATTGAACCATATTATTACTTTCATTGCTAGTGTTTCTTTCTTTACATTAGTTTTATCACTAATTGATATTTTATATGCACCCATTTTGTACTACTGTTTATTTTAGAACTGTGTTCGTCAAGAGTACCATATCAAGTATCGGGATAATTTTGAAAAGTATCGGTATCTTTTACTCATTTTTTTTTCTAAAGTTTCGGGTAGTCATTCTAAGGGAACATACCTTATTGGAGTAAGCTGGCTACAGTAGTGTATTTCCATAATTACTACCCTAGATGAATGTTTGTATGTGTGTGTGTGAAAGAACTGGTCAGTATGTTCTTTACTGGCCTATAGTGAATGTTGGATAATCTATCACGTACAGACGAAGCAAATACTCGAAAATCAAAATACCTCCTCTTTCTGCCTAAGAATAATTTCCACTAAAACTGTTCTTTTGTACTCGATAAACAGTGTAGGATTGGGCTAAACTCCAGGACAGAGGAGCAAATGCACTTGAGTTCGGTAGTTTTGATTGACTAGTACGTGCTTAGACGGAACCACAAAGAAACTATGTGTGGCGAGAAACAGGTGAACTGGCGTCTTATCCCGAAGGTTGGGAAAAGATGCCCACTACCAAAATGCACTGCATTAAAATTCTGTTTTCATTGTTTTCAGGCAAGACACACTATTTTCTTTGAACTATTCTTGTTGTACAGAACATAGTCATACAAGAACATTTTTAATTGGTAGTTTACGTACGTATTCAATAGAATTTGAATGTCATTTATGACCTTTAGACAACTATGGTTGAGGTCGGAATAAAGGTGTCGTGAGGATATGGGTAAGAAGTCAGTCAGGGGCTTAGTTCGAAAGTATCATCGCAACAGTAATCTTGTGTTACTGAGTATAACCTGGATAAACCTCAGTTAGGATCGAACCCAGGACATATATAATACCAAGCCAACGTTTTACCAATTCAGCTACGCTTCTCGATGATGTATGGCATATGTTAAAGTACTATTTTTTTTTAAGTTCACACAAAACTTAAAGCTGTTGCTGCATGGAATTGATGTATCATCCGTTATCAGCTAAATCTAGGATTTGCCTATTTTGCTCCTGTGAACTAAATTGTAGGTTTTTAATGGATATGTTCTGATCATGTGAGATGCATGCGAAATACCAAGTTTAATAGCGCCTATAAATGCCTATTTTGTGTTTAAGCGCCTACTTTAAGAAAAATCGTTTTTCTTAAAGTCATGAGAAATATAGTATTTACTCGAATATACGAGTCCCCTAAAAGAATTGTTTCGGTTTTGAGAATCTGTTTATTGTGCGAATATAACCAGATCACTACAGAAAATTCACCCATGGCTCGTCTTTGACTGCGAAACCAGTGACTGAATAGAAGTATCACTCCAGGTAGAGTTACTTATTCTATCCATTGGGGATATTTCAGAGCGTTGAGTGAGAGGCTTGGAGTCCGAGCCCTACAATCTATTTCTACCAGTTGTCCCAAAATATGTGCAGCGCCTCTTTAAAAAATAATTTTAAGAAAAATAATTAAAGACATACTTTTCTTAAATAATTCCTATTAAAAGTAAAAAATAATTTTGTTTATGCATAACTAAAAAGAAAAACTAAGGGCGCGCTCTCATACACAGTCACTTTATAAATTCTTGAATTGGCGCGCCTCGTGTTTCTTTTTCTTTTTAGTCATGCATAAACAAAATTAATTTTTACTTTTAGTATGAATTATTTTTTAAAAAAAAGTATGTCTTCAAAAAGTTTCTTTTATATTTTTTCCGAGTTATTTCGGTGTTTGGATACTGTTTCTGAAGCTAATGTTTTGTGACCCAAATTCTAACGTGTTCTGCAACTAGTCAAACGCCACCTCGTTGCAGGCTAGTATTTATTTTAGGAGAAAGAAGTCCATATTAAAGCAATATTAAAAGATGCTTTTAAAATACATAAATATGTGAAAGTAACAAAATAATATTATATTGCCACCCGACTTACGTTGCTGTGCAAAGTTTCATCATTGTATGACGTCGCAAAATTAGTTAGATTAACGTTGCAAGATTTGAGGACACCACAAAATTTGTTTTCTGGGACGGGAAAATTCCAGTGGCCGGATATCTATTCTGGGGTCGGTGAGTTAAAGTGCTTTTATGCCCTTGAGTTTTACTCTCAACGAAGAACGCAGGCTTAACGCGTTACCCTTTTTATGATACTCTGGCGTTTTGTGCGCTTTACTCTTCTACCCCCATCGGCTCTGAAGGCATGTCGCAGGAGTAACTCTGCAAAAAGAAGAAGAAGGTATTTGGTGTTGTCAGTGAGTTTTGTGCATGCTATAGGACAACGACTGAGCAACTGGATTAAGAACGTCTGGCAACACTCTGGATGAAAACCACATTAAGAAGAAAATGTAAAGAAGAATAAAATGGAAGTTGGGGTAAGTTGGGGTGTCAGTGCATTTTTACCATGTGGTACGATGTTTCTGAGCAACTGGACACTGAGCAACACCTGGCAACATTGTACTTCTTTGGCTGAAAATTTGTTTAATAAATATTCCCATTGTTTTACTTGTCACGTTCTCTAAACAGAAGCACAAATCTTTCACCACGCGACACAGATTTACGCCAATGTTGTTGCATAAATCGACTCATTTGGTTCCATTGTTTTAGAGAACGCTCTGTTTGCGCTTCTCTCATTTACCCGCTTAGAACGTTGGAGTATAAAAGCCGAACAAGCCAGGCGACGTCGGCATTTGGTTGGCGAAGACGGAACTGACGTCCGGTTTTGAAAAACTGAGAAGGAACAGACGTCAGAAGAAGGGGCTATGCCTATGCCGACCCAGACAGCGGCGCGGAAATGGCACGAGGACAAAACGCCAATTATGGGTCGGCCGACCTTCCCCCGACTATTTTCCGACTACTGGTTGGTCGAGCCGCCGTCGGGGTCGGCGTTTGTCTTGCTGGGAAGAGTCTAACAATAAGCGGTAATTTGGATATATTTCCTGGCGTTCATCAGAATCGTGAACATCAGTTGTTTACTTCGCTGGAAAGGAGACGCACGAATCAGTAGTGTAACTAGAAGGAAATTTTTTAGGGCCTTTCTAGCAGCTTTTCCCACATGCAAATTCTTGCTACATGTAAAAATCGTATTCCAATTGTGTAGAACAATATTGCTATATTCCTAAATGTAATGTTTTCCCCAGACTATGTAAAAATTTCCATCCAGACAAGAATTATTTAACGTTTTCCAAATCTGAGAAGGTTTAAAAATCTTACTTTGAGGCGACTTCTCTTGTAATGTTAAGTTCGCAACTAACTCATTTTCACAAATTTATATGTCGTCGGTAGGGCACCGTCATGTGCCCCCTCCCCCCGCCAAGCGCGGTCTTGTGAAATTATAGTTAGCCTCCTGGCAGGAATCCCTAAAAAAGTGATCGATGTTTATTAATGAGGCAGGATAAACGGTGCTTCAAACTTCGGCAGTGACGCCGGTTTTCCATGAATGCGCTAGCTACCAGGTGTATGCATAAGTTTTTGTCGTTTTTTTTTTTTTTTTTTTGGTAAAGAAAACACGTAATTTTCAAGGGATTAATTTTGTTTTATTCAAAATATTGGCCATCGGCTTCTACACATTTCGCCCATCTTTCAGGTAATTGATGCATACCATACCAGAAAAACTGCTTGTCTTTTGCGGCAAACCATTCGTCGAGTCATTTTCCAACATCTTCAAAATTGCTGAAGTGCTGCTCTGCGAGCGCGTGCCCCATTGATGCGAAGAGGTGCGAAGAGGTCAGATGGTCTGATGCGAAGAGGTCAGATGGTGCCAGGTCTGGGTCCCATCCAAGCGATTTCAAGGTGTCTTTCACTGGTTTTGCTGTGTGAGACGACGCATTGTCGTGTAACACAATCACTTTGCCATGTCTTCGGGCTCATTCCGGTCGTCTTTCGATCAATGCGTAATTTAAATTAATCATTTGTTGGCGATAGCGTTGTGCATTAACGGTTTAGCCGGGCTTCAAGAGTTCATAATACACAATACCGCTCTGGTCCCACCAGACACAAAGCATGGTCTTCTTGCCGAAGTGATTTGGCCTTGGCGTTGAAGGACTGGCTTCGCCAGGTGAAAGCCACGATTTTTTCCGCTTCGGGTTTTCAAAATAAATCAATTTTTCGTCACCCGTCACAATTCGATACAAAAAGGATTTTCTTTCGTGGCGCTGAGCAACATTTCACAAGTGACTTTGCGATATTCAATTTGACGTTCATTTAAATCGTGTGGGACCCATTTACCCAGTTTATTGATCTTCCCCATTGCTCGTAAACGTCTGCTGATTGTTTCTTGTGACACATTTAATGCTTTTGCCAATTGCTGTTGAGTTTGAGTTGGGTCATCCTCCAATAACATCTTCAATTGCTTGTTTTCGCACTTTTGTGGTCTACCAGAGCGCGCACTGTCTTTCACATTGAAATCACCACTTTTAAATTGTTGAAACCATGTCTGACATGTTCTAATCGATGGAGCGTGTTCACCATATATTTCTACCAGCACACGATGACTTTCAACAGCCTTTTTCTTTTGATTAAATAAGAAAAGCAATGCGTGCCGCAAATGTTCTTTTTCAGGCACAAACTTCGACATGATCACTGAACGATAAAGCAAAGACGCTAGTGTTTGGCGGACTCAACTTTTGTGTGTTTGTAGTTTAATGTCAGACGAACATAATGACGTATGTGTCAAATGAATATGCTGCGTACTTTTTGCTGGCGCCATCTCTTAGGTAAACCAGGAACTACTTATGCATACACCTTGTACATACTTTGCTTGCGATTTTGGCTGAGTAGCCAATTGAAACATGTTTTTAAGTATTTCTATTGGCTACTCGATCGCAAACAAATCCTGCAGCTAGCACGTTTATGAAAAGCCGGCCTGATATTTTGTCAGTTTTGTGTAAGAGAGAGAGGTGAGTACTTTCCTACCTTTATTTCGTCTTCTGTTTCGTACATAAAAATTCACACAAGTTTAAACGTATGCTATGACCCAATTGTACACTGTTTAGTATTTCTACGTACCTCATTATTTTTCTGGTTGTATGATTTTATTTTCAGAACCATAGACCATATTTGGAGGGGGTAGAGTGGCGGGCTGTACATGACTAGGCAAAATTTGGAAGAATTACAAACAAAGAGGTGATAATTACACAACAATGGTTTTTACATATTGATTGTTTACAATTAATTTAGCTACACTTAATACATATTTATTATAATAATTTATATTATCATTAATGCATTTTTGTCATTAATTTATTCGCATTGTCTCTTAGGGGGGCTTAAGCGACCTCTCCCTCTCAAAACATACAAGATTTGTGTGAAAGAAACATTAGAATAGATATAGGCAATCAATACTTTCTAACCAATAAGAACGCACAGTCCATTCTCATTTTGAATTTATTCGTATTTTTAGAAAAGAATTTTTGATATACCAATTTATTAGCATCGTTTGTATTTTCGAAACACCCATTTCTAGGTGCGAGAACACAAAACTACAGGAGGGAGGGATAGTGTCTAGCGTGACGGGGGGGAGGGACAAATAATAATAATAATAATAATAATAAATTAATAATAACGAATTCAAACACTGTATTTTAGTTACTTTTCATTTTTATTTGTTAAGTTCATTCAAAGCAAATTTTGTTGGACAGAGTACATAAGTAGCAATTATATTTGTTTATCGTTTCAAAATCTGTATGAACATTTGAGAAAACGAAAAACATGACAGCTTATTTCACCTTTTTGGTACTTATTTCATTGCCTATTTTAGTGCCTTTTTGCCTGCCTATTTCGCATTTTTAGTGCCTATAAATCCTAGCTTTAATTATCACATACGGGAGAGAAATCTGATCTTTTAATCTGATGTCGTCAAGGTGATGACGTTGTAACAAATATTTTCTGAACTAGTTGAAACACTTCCACGCTTGTTCATGCGTTTTAGTTCTAATATAGATAACGTAGGCCATGAGATTGTCTTTTAATTTCATTATTACTGTTTTATACCTTAATCATCATGCGTTAGGTTAGGCGTCTTCTCCCAAAATTACTGATGTGTGAGGTAAGATGTTCATTTTGATAGGTCAGTTTAGGGACCCATACATCCGTTGTCTATAAATGTAGCTTCAGGCACTTTTGTCTGTAAGAGCATGAAAGTTCATATTCTGTTTTTTTTTTAATTACTCCACAATGGCTTCTAGACCAAAATGTCTGATATCCTCCTTCAAATCACGATACGTTTTCTTGGAGTACCGGTATCTTGTGTCGGATACTTTTAGGTAGTATATTTTCATTGCTACTTTGATGTGCAGTGAATATCGTTCAGGTGAAGGTGTGTCGCGGTGGATCTTTGGTCGAGAGTGAATGACATAAAGTTGACACATGACCCACACACTCACATTTTAAACGTTATTCACTTAAGCCACCGACCCCAATATAAGGAGTTTTACTTTGATCAGTGCACTTGGTGCAACCTTGTGAAGAGGAGAGGAGTTGGAAAGAAAGAAAAGTTGAGGAATGTCTGACGAGATGTTTCCAATGTAGATACAGTTTCTATTGAATTGTAGGTAGCTGAGTACAAACGATCTCACACACAGCAATCATTAAATGTATCAATTCTTTCTCGAAATGGATGTAATGACTGCATCCATTACTCTAATGCACAATCTATCACTGATTCTTGATGTATATAGGTCGCTGTCTTGTAAATTTTACGATACCTAAGACAATACCTGTACACGTTCGATACTACGCTTTGAAATATATAATATCGTTTTAATGGAAAACGCTTTATCAAGGTGTACGCACTACACTCTCGAGAATAAATGTTTTTTTAGCACGTCAAGTCAGTGTTGTCCTCTGTGGCCTACTACCAGAGTGAGTCATATGTTCGTAGCGTTTTCATGGATAATATGCAGCACCCGCCTCCCCCTGTACCACAGAAGCCTATTCGGCGAAGTACATCCCATCACACTGTATGGTCCTTCTCCAACGTTCCACCAGTGACACAAGCCCCTGACGATACCAGGCTGCAGGCTTTGAAGCAAAGAACTCAGTAATGCCAGTTGTCACATCATCCACGGAAAGGAATTGTCTGCTCCGCAGGAAGTGTGCCATGGAAAGAAACAGTTGAAAATCAGATGGCGCAAGGTCGGGACTGTAGGGGTGTGTGTGGTAAAATGTCCATGCCATCCATGTCCGCAATGTGCTGGCGTACTCTTCTTGACCTGTGGCATGGATCGTTGTCAAATTGGAGGAGCAGTCGCTTTCGGTTCACCAGTGCAGGATAACGACGGCGCACAATGTCGTATACCCATTGCAGCTGTTCAGCATACAATGTCCCATCTACGGAACGACCATGTGGAACGAGCTCCCAGTGCACCGGACCTTCGAAATTCCACCACACACACAACATTGTTTTCTCTTCAAACCGCCCTCTTTGAACCACTGGCTGTGCCTCGGTACCTGGTTGAAGCCATTGTTTCCAGGTGTCAGGATAACGAAGAAAGATCCACTTTTCATCATTCGTGATGATCCGCCGACAAAATCTGTCGTCAGTTGGGTTTCGAAGCAGTTTTTCACACAGGGTCACACGTTGTTGAGCTTGAGCGGGAGTCAAATCATGGGGAACGGTTGCCTGGAGCGAAACCCAAGTTGATGCAGATGACGAATGACACTGATTTGTGATGTGTGGACCTCATCTGCCAGCTGACGGGTACTGGTTCCTGGGTTTCCTTCAACAGCGTTCAGGAGGGCATCGATATCCGTCGTCACAGGGCGTCCACTCTTGGGTTTGTCATCGAGACTGGTGTCACCAGACCGAAAACGTTGAAACCACTTTCTAGCTGTGGACAGTATTCACCTTCTACGGCACAAATTTCCTTGGCTGCTGCATTCAACCCCTTTTTCCAGTAATGGCACATGACACACAAGTTTCTCCTCAGCGACTGTCCTGCCAACTGTGTATTCAACGCGTAGTTCCTCCCACACACCGTTAGCGCTGTGTTCAGACAGACACGCTTTCTACCACCACCACCTTCACCTTTCTGGCATCGACTGGGCGGGGCCACCCAACGCTACGAACATATGACTCACCCTGGTAATTCCTAATAGATTTGTCACTCAACGTATTCGTTAATTTGAAAGTTCACACCTTTGTATACTCGGATACTTCCGATGACGAAGATAATGGTAATCGACTCTAGTATAACTTCCCTCTTAACAATAATCGATTACAGTCGTATACTAGCGAGCAAAAATAGTTTATTACACGATGATTGTTTATAGTGCAACTAATCTTAGCAGTAAGTCACAAGTTTGAATGCAATCGTACTGTCTCTCTTGGCTATGACAATATTTGGGACTGTTGATTACGAAAATAATAACGAATTCACTAGTTTTCCTTGCTTAAATATCCCAAAGTAACGATGAAATCTCACAAATAACTGATGAGAGTTAAAGGGTGCATTATCATAGATTTAACTGACGAAAATATGCACAGGAATGCTTCTTGGTTTACGTAAAATAACACCTGGACTTGCTTCAAAGGTTACTTGTGTCCCTGGTTAGGGAAGTCATTAATACGCTTCTAATCTCGTGGCTAAAACCATCTTCTATTCGGACGATGATCACAGCTGAAGACGGAAAGATGGCGCAGCAAGACTAACGTGACAACAGCGTAACTACTACCTGGCTGTGTCGTCTCTAACGATAGCTCACTCTTTACCCTAGATGGCGCATCGGAGAATTAATCAACCTGTTAACTCCCACAAACAGTTGATATGCCCCAATCAACAAAGACGTAAGTAGTGGGGCGACAGCCAATTCGCGCGTTTTTGCTGCAGCTCAAGTTAGTGCTCTCAAGCACTTTGCAGCGGCCTAAAGAGTACAAAACCCGAACAGTCTATACAGTTTATATGCCAAAGAAGTATCTTGACTTATTCAGAGAATTCACCTTTATTTCTCTCTATATTTTCCTCTCAGCCAGACGTAACCTGTCTCAGGTACTACCCTACCGGTCAAACAAACAACAGCGCCTGGTCCATTTTAATGCGTAATTTTGTGGGCATACATTCATAGTTTTATTTATCACCATGCAGTACGAAGCTTCCTTTTGTCTTTCTTTAATATAGTTCCATCAATTTTTCTCCAAAAGAATTACATATAAACGTGTGCGCATCGTTGTTTCACACGGCAAAAGCGCCTTCCCTCTGTTGGACGACTGTGCAATCACATTTGACTTCGCTAGTATATATGCAAAAAATGTCATTTTGTTCCTGTTTCTTTTTATTTCACCATGATAACAGAGTACTGTCATATCAAGATTAAAATTTGATCTACGTGACCTGCAACTCACTCCGTACGTTGGATTTCATCCGTTAGACTTAGCCCGTAAATACCTTCCAGCCTTATATAAATGAAAATTAAGTTCGTTTTTTTTAAACATTCCTTATTGTTAGCAATAAAAATACAAGTTTAGAACAAATTAAAAGTTGTTAATTCACAATTGGTACTGAAAAAAAAATCGAATTACAGAAAATTTTAAGCATCTATTTCCCAGATGGAAGACTAATCAAAAATTTATCCTTTAAATACGTATTTTTAAAAAAATCTCTTGGGAATGAAATCATAGAATCTAATTTCATTTTCTATATCAGTAACGAAAAAAAAATCGTTAAATATATCGCCAATTAGGAAATGAAAGGCCATATTACGTTGAGTTTATATAACAATAATGGCACTTTTCTCTTTAAACGACTAGGGGGAGGTGATGTTAGGGAGTTAATGTCCTATCGAGCTATCCACCCAAAAATTTGTTCTCTGGGAAAATGGGGCGTGGAAGTGGGAAATGAGAAATATGGATATTCTATAGTGATTTCAAGTAACACCATCTTCTTCACCGTTACAGAGATTTCGCTTTTACGCTTCACAATTTCTTCTTTTGGTATAGCAGGATCAGTACGCGCATACCGTGATCTTCAACCACCCTCACCTCTGGTAGCAACCCTCCTCTCTCCCTCCCCCTACTGCCTATCCTCCTTGCTTAATCTTCGCGCATGTGGCGCTTCTCCGTTTGCCTTCCTGTGTAATGAAACACTGCATAATGAAATGATCTTCATATGGTGCAACATTTATCACCCCAACCCCCTTTTTAGTGTGTTCACCACTACCAGAATCCTCTCCTGTACCATTTTAACCCTCTCGCTCCTTCTTTCCTCTCTTACCCTTTCTCGTGTGCGAGGGCGTCTCTAATGAAGCGAAGAGAAGAGAGTTAGAGAATTTTCTACCTTTCTTCTCGAGGTAAAATCTCTATGCGAAGCATCACAATCCATAGCTGCTGAAAGGAACTTCGTAAAGCCGACTCAATTTCTTTTTTTTTTTGTTGTTTAATTTCGCCCTTCAGAAATTGACCTCCTTGGCATTTACGCTCAAAGTTACCTCTATATATATTATATACCATAAGAAAGAGCAAAACAAATGAAAGGGTTTCCTTGTTTAAGCCCCCAAACGTGTGTAAACCCTCAAACCATCTATAAGTATGAGGATACACAGCGAAAATAGTACATAAGGGCGACAAAACACACGTCGCTTCAATGCAAAAGCGACTTCAAGTCTTTTTATTTTATTTTATTTTTTGAAACCATTGCTTAAATATTCTGTGTATGCGGGCTACTTCAAAGAGCTTTCTTAAGAGTATATAATTTCTACTTCTAATATTTTAATAAATTGCTGTGTGTTTATTAATTAAATACGATATAAAGGTACTTTTGACATGCGAAACTATAATTTACTTAGCATAGAAATGATCACAAGCTTCTAATAAAGTTGACGAGATTCATGTAACAAATTTTCGTCTTCAAGTAATGGTTGCAGACTAAAGAGACGTTACTTTTAGGTCTCTCTCCATGATTTTTCTCATCTTTGAAGGAGGAAAATGTGGATTATATAGTTCTATTTTCAGTGTTGCTTCCTCTTGTTCGTAACATTTAATAGTGATACAGTGTTAGTTTCCACAAATATTTACAGTGTAATATACTTTGTCATCCTATGAGTAGCGGTTTATGTACATTAAAACTGTCATTGCTATGAGAATTACTGGAAATTACGTTTAAATAGCCTATGCAACTGGCTAATTTTACTAACGAGAACCATAAACTTGTCCGTTTTCGAGAATATTCTAGCAAAGAACACTTTGAATTTTCTCGACTACTATTCGGGTTCACATCTTCAATATATTAATCAGACTCACACTATTATATTCACTATTATTCGGTGATAATTATTCTCCGGTACGTTCGTACTGGTAATCAAAAAAGCTGGAAAACAAAACTATCTGGACATGTATCAGAATTCATTGTTTAATTAAACCTTAGAATTCGAAAGGTTTCTTGGAAATTTCCATCTACCCAATTGCTTGGTTTGCCTGACTTTTCCACAAAACTGGCTGAAAAATTTTAACAGAGAACAACCCTGTTTTTTTTTATTATTATTATTGATCAAACAAGAATCTTAGTAAACAAAGCCGATTTTAAGTTTTAGAACGTAATTATTGCCCTGTTTATTGACATATTACGTATCATACGAATAAACATTTCAATGCGATATTAATTATCGTTATTAAGTGTGCAGAAGGTCTTGTTGTACAGTAATACTGTACTTCTATGTAGTTATGAGATTGGAATGTTATAAGTTCTAACAGTTTCCCTATATGAAAAGAACTAGCTTAGCTTTAGCTAACGATCATTGTGGTCTGGTAGCTAAGGTATCAAGCTTTCAATTGGACGACTCATGTTCGAGTCTTTGTAGTATGTTTTCACTAGAGCCAATCAAATTCGTTTACATAAATTTTAGTCTAAAAGAAATAAAACTTTGTTCCGGGCCCAATTTCATCATTTTTTTTCGTTAAACAGCAATACAGAAATTCTGAGATTGAATCGAAGGGACCTGGCTTTTCTGACAGAACGTTAATGATGAGAATGGTGAAAATACTCGCACAGGAAAATAAGTCCTACACATGATCATGTTTTCCGGATGTCTGATATCAACTTCTGGATTCACATACAGGAACTGAATTCCAGCTCAGCGTGTACATAGAACTCAAGCAACATTTAGCCTTGTTTTAAATAATGGTGCAAAGTAAACGCGAATGACAATGGGCAGAAGAGAGCGGCAAATACATCGAAGGCTGGATGCCTCGTGATGGGTTTATTCTCCAGTAAATGGTTCAGAACAATTCGCGTTGTGAGGCCAGATCTCACATCTATTCAAATTGTAGCTACGCACACGCTCTGTTCCGATATGGAACAGTAATTCCACATATGTCATAGCGTTGCACGCTCTTACTGTCAGTTGTGATCTTGAAGAGTAATCTGACTTTAAATTTTCATTTACCTAAAGTAACTCCTTGTTGGTATTAATATTATTAATTTTTCAGACAGGAATTGGGTGTGTGCACAGGTTCTTGCGATTTCATTGAAACATTTGTGACGTGTGGAAATGACTGTAGCTGCGCAATCCCTCTGTGGTAGAAGTCATCTCTTCTGTCGAAAATTTTTTGTAGGTCACCACGAAGAACCTCGACAATGTTGTATTATTTTCACTGAAGAATGTTTTATAGTGATCGAAAGAGATGGTTATCTGTTGGAGGAAGGACGGATGTGGTAGGAGTTGTCAGCCAAACTCCTGTTAACTATCACTGTGTCATTGAATGTGGCCTAGCGTTGTATTATGGAATACGACGCCATGATGATTTATCAGCGGTGGACGTTCTTTCTCACAGAGCAGTGCGCAGACATTCCAGTCCAGCTGATGACAGTATACCTCTGCATTTAACGTCTACTTCTGGAGCTTCACGCACCCTACATACCTTCCTTCACGTTCTCATTTCTTGTTGTCAGTGACAGTGCACTGATAAATTCAAGATGCATTATGTTGGACAAGGTTTGTTGCAGAGCAAATCATTCGTCGCTTTTTGGCGTGTTCAGACAATGCATGTGGTATCAAGCGTCCATCTTTAAAACAAATCCCAGTGCGTCCCCCCATGGTCGTTCTGTGCATCTGAAACATTAGGCCTACTGCCAATTCTGTCACAATGGGCTTGTGGTCACTCACAATAACTTCCACCAGATGCTCGTCCTTCACGTTTTGAGGCTGTCCTGGCCGTGGTTAATCTTCGAGTTGTCTCTCACTTATCCGGAACCAATACTGGCATGCAAGGATCCCGCCCAGATTTTCAGTTTGGGGGTGTAAAGTCAAAATTGGGAGGGTGTAAATGGAATTTTGCACGCTTTCTATCGATTTTGGACCGTGAAAATTTTTAAGTTGGGGGTGCTCTCGAGAATTTGGGGGTCTGGTAGAATCACTACTGGCATGTGCGTTCACTTACAGCGCTGTCGCCATATGTTCCGATTCTGCGTTGTGCTTCTATCACATTGTATCCAACATTATATGTATATAACAATGTTTAAAATGCAGCTTTGGGACATCCATGTGCTCCCCCAAAAACAACGTGCAGCAGCCGTGACTGCGAACTCTATTAGCCCGGTGACTAAACGTTCACATACAGCCCTGCTCTAGACTTATGATCGTCGGATCCGCGTTTCCAATGGCGTAACCACGTGTCATGATCATGTGTCTTAAATCGTAAAAAGACATACGCACACAACCAGTGTATGGAATTGAATTTAAATGATTTATGGACTTTAGACATAGGATCATGTCGGGATAGGGTGGGGAAGAGGGTGTTGGAAGGTAGGTATCCAGGACCTGGTTTCTAAGTACCATCTCGGAATTTGCCTGGTATGACTAAGGAAAAACCCTGGATAAACCTCAGTAGAAGTAGTGTAAGGTAGTGGGGTACAGGTCCTTTGGGGTTAGTTTCACCTTCTCCATGTGTAGGTGACGTCAGGTGCCACGTAGTCGAGTGGTTGATGGTAGGTGGTGACGTCGGCGGGGGTGATTCTACAAGGCTATGAGTGAAATGGGAAAAGGTATTACGCAATTGTTTTTGCAAGAAAGTCTTAATGTTAAAATTTATTTTTGTTTGGGGCCCTTAGTACCCCTCCTTACTTCCCTCCATGTGAGATAACATTATTTTTGATGGAGCCCCCCACGTGTACTCCTGGCTACGATCCTGTTTGACTTATGGAAAATAGTAATACAACGCTGCCCCTCTGGGGCCCTTAGTACCCCTGCTTACGTCCCTGGATGTGAGATAACATTATTTTTAATGGAGTGCCCCCACGTGTACTCCTGGCTACGTTCCTGTCTGACATGGAAAATAGGCCCCCTCTCAACATTTCATTCGAGCTACGTCCCTGTACATAATAGCAGATAACACAAATTGTTTGAAGTCTTTGATGAGAGGGATGTTTATGTTAATGGACTCCCCCCTGCGCCCATTCCTGGTTACGATCCTGTCTAACTTATGAAAAATTGCAATGCTACGTCCCTGCCCCCTTTCGCGCGTACTCCTGGCTACGATCCTCTCTAACTTATGAAAAAATGCAATGTTATGTCCCTGCCGCCCCGGCGCGTACTCCTGGCTACGATCCTGAAAATTGTAATTTGAGTGGTATTTTTTAAGGTACTTGTAAATATTTATAGAAAAAAGTAGATAATTTATTATGTATTTTTTTTTTAAAAAAAAAGCTTATTTATTCATTCAATCTAAGAGTCCTTCTTAATTTGAAAATTAATTCACAGTACGAAACATGGATAGCCTTACCTTAGAAAATAACTAACATCTAGTTGAATTTGATGAATACAGGCATTGGCAGGTTTAAAGAACAGACCCTTAATACGTGATTTCTATGAAACATACTCTTGCAAAGTGGCTAGCAATAATTTCCCCTTGACTCAGAGAAAGTTTCCAGTTGATGAATTACAAAAATACCACGGAATTTCCGTTAGGTAACAGAAGTTGAACACGTGATTTCTATGAAACATACGCTTGGAAACTGGCTACACGGCAAGATTGTTGGCTTGCAGTAATTTCCCTGTGAGTCAGAGAAACTTTCCAGATAATGCATGGTGAAAATACCACTGATTGTCATATACAAGGAAGTAAGCATTGCAAAAAACCCCAAGGTTAGTAATAGCGGGAATATGTACATCTTAATTCATCTGATTAAACAAGTGAATGACTTATGTTGAGATGAAAACATGTTTTTCTCATTACGATTGTGTTGTTAGGTTATCGAAGCATGAAATTTTGGCGACATCTTAATTCACCTGATTGAACAAGGAAATGACTGACGTTGAGATAAAAACATGTTTTCGTCATTAAAGGTTTGGTGTAAAAATACTCGATTGCGATTTCAGCTTAACTGACCATGAAATTTTGGGAAAACACATTTCATCATTGAAAGTAATGCTTGCTTATTCAGCATGAAGAAAAAAAACAACTATTTTTACGCATCTTGTCAAGACATGAATCTGTTAACTCAGACGCTGTATACGCTGGCTGACGTCAGAGTGCATAGGCTCACTGACTAACTCCTTTTGCGCAAGTCTAGTAATTCCCCATTCACACTACCTAATGGGAAGCGAGTTTATAGTACTTTCGAAAAGTTGAATAAAAAGGTTAAGATAGAACACTGATTTATCAGTCTAGTTTGAGTTTTGATACATAATACATCGTACTTACACAAGTCTGAACGTCGTTCTTGCTTAAGACTAAATCTTCTACTTGTACAGAACACTTTGGTAAGCCTTCATTATCTTCATTAGAAAAGAGTTTTGAAACACACTTGTGTTGGGGGGGGGGGGGAATAATGTTCATTGATAGGTCTAATTTTA
>JAGDQP010016086.1:23608-41267 GCA_022664845.1 Lepisma saccharinum | reverse complement strand
TCACATTCCCAGAAAGGTGAAACACCGCTTCATCACTGTAACGTAACCTTTCGGCGAACCCATCCTCTTCCATTAACGTGAGAAAATCAGCACAGAAAGACGCTCGAGCAGCATAATCAGTGTCTCTTAAGGCTTGTAGCAGTTGCAAGCGATAGGATTTCATTTGTAAACGTTTCCGCAGAATTCGCCATACAGTTTTCTGTGGCATTTCAAATTCCCTCGCTGCCCGGTAGGTAGACTTCTGTGGACTCCGCACAAAACTGGCGCGAACACGTTCCACTGTCTCTTCCTCAGCTGAAGGACGGCCAGTCGATTTTCGCTTACAGATGCAGCCCGTATCTCTGAATTTTTCATACCACGTACGAATGTTTTTTCTAGTAGGTGGGTCTCTGCCATACTTGATACGGAAATGCCGTTGAACACTCATCACAGAGTTGTTTACATGGTAATCCAGCACAGAACGATTTCTGCTCTCCAGTCAGCGCCATTTTCGTTAACTGCTTCCAGCGCCGCGTAGCGGTAGACAATGCAACCATGCGGGACATAAACTAAACTCAACTAAACTTTGAACTTTTGCCTTTCCTTGCGCGTAGCTCACATTAAGATATGTTCATTATATTTCACAAAATAAATTTATGAAATCGGGTCCATCATTTTGACTTACCCTGTACATCAGAAGAGACTGTATAATATCGTGAAGAAAACCAGAAGGAATGTACACAAGTTGATTAAGTAAATCCGATTCGGGGTCAAAACTCGGAACCAGAGCTGGATTAAGCAATTTGGGCTATGTATTCTGTTAGGGCCTCTGTTACCTATCAACTACGGTCGTTACTATTTAGGTAGGTTACTGATTTTCCCGTGGCGGGGCCTCTGAACCAATGAGGCCCCTGGGCTTCAGCCCTTTCCTTAATTCGGCTCTGCTCGGAATGTAGTTGACGTACAATTTTGAAACAGAATAAGATCAATTCATAGGATAAATGCAGTTATGATACTTAAAAGACTAGTAGTGTCCAGGAAACACTCCTACGAAGGTGAGAGAGCATTTCACAATTTCAAACAAAATGTCGGAGAAGTTTTCCTTTTATAGGAACTAAGATTGAAAATGAAACAATTTTTAGAAGAAACATTTGTTGATTGAGACAAAAAATACATTATAATAAAGAACTGAATTGCGTTATTTGCAAAAAAAAAAAAAAAAAAAGTAGTGTACACGAAATATGAGAGGAGTTATCTTAATTAATCTTTAATAAAAAGTGTGTGGCTAAGTTTTGTCTTGCTGAAACTTCTGAGCAATTCTAAACAAATTTAATGGAAAACACATTTTTATACTATCTACCAGGAAGTATCTATTAGGAACAAATAAGAATATGAACTTATTTCATCTATGGTAGTTGCCAAGTAGTAGATACTTCCTTTTTTTTTTGTGAAAGCTCATTAGAACTGAACATTAGTTCTAACAACGAAATATAATTTGGCTTAACTTTTAATTTAAGATTTCCAAGTTTACACCATAGACTTACTTCGTGTACGCCCCTGTTTTGACTTGTATATATACCATAATTTAATTTGGCATCTGCTTTATTATAATGTAAAGTTTGAATGGTCTACATTAAACTGTTCTTCATTTCTTCCTTTCCTTCAAAATTAGCTACAGTAACCGCCAAATCACAGGCAATATTGAGGCGGAGTCTGGAAACACTAAGGTAAGTTGAAAACTGATGGAGGGAGTGAGACCAAGTGTTTGTAATGTGGATGGGGAATTAGAACAGGATTTCTAATTGTTGTTCCAATAAAAGGAAAATTGGTCCGAGCTTTGTCTGAAATTTCTTCATAGGTATTTCCTGGACGTATCTGGTGTTCCAAGTATCATAATCTAATGCTGCACATGCACTTATTCTATTCAATTTTTAATTCCTAAAACTGTACTTCAATTACTTTCCGATTACGATTACGTTACGATTCTGGTACTCAGCTAGTGAATCACGATGCAAGTGGATACACGTTGAAAGATACTAGAAAGTAAAAGATAAGAACGGAAGGAAGAGAGGACGGAATTTGGAACACGAGGTGTGAAATGAAGGGTGTGAGGCAAAAACATGGTAACCCACAAATGTTTATTTTTCTAGTTATTCAGCACCCGATGGAAAGGAATCATACCGCGTCGTTTAATGTTGTCCGACTTCAAACTGTGCTCCAGAGATGGCAGCAATATTTACTTATGGTAAGCCTATTGTAACATTTTGGGATTCATAAGATGGTAACCAACAATTAAGATGGCGGGAAACGAGGAGCAGTATACTAGCTTGCCACTAAAAAGGAAAAGAATTTGTAAATTAAACATTTCTTACAGCGAGTTCAGTGAAAAGATTTATTCTTGAGTGGCTTAGGTAGCGAATATTATGGTATAAATAATAAAACATGGTAACCCACACAGCAGCAGGAAAAATAGAAATTCGTTATTTTGATTTGGTACAATTATTTTAAGCCTTTATGTATAGCTTTACGTGAAAAATCAGCTTTCAGCCAATGAAAATGACTTGTGCAGCAGTAAAAATCGAATTTCTTAAAAGTTTAACATTGTGGGTTACCATGTTCTTGCCTCACACCCTTCAAATATTAATATTGTATAGATACAAACTGAAAATACGAGCCATTTACTATGATTGAGATAGTTTGGTTTTATTCACAAACACTTATATTGTGTGTACTTTAATATGTGTTCTTGTAGTCACCCATATATAAATATGTCTTCAACTCCATACAATTCTGTACATTATCGTAGTCATTTCTAAGCATGAGACCATACTTAAAACAATACATATGAACTTTGGTTATGGTTCTCGTTCCCAGTGTCACAAAGTAGAGGTTAGTCTTTCTTGAATCATACCTCTTAGCCATCATCAGAGTACAGATGTTCATGGCATGTCAATACACCATTTGAGCGTCCAGTGGACGTTGTTGTGTGAGGATATTTTCTCAATTTGAGGCTACAATTTGTCACAACACATAATTTCTGTCTTTCTTCTTTTTAAATTGTTGTATTGGTAATTTTTATCTTATACTTCTGGTCAATTTTTAGTTATTCACAATTGCTTAAGTCGTGTATTGGTATCTCAATTTCCTCTGAAGTGTATCGTTGTTTCTGAGCTGTTGCCTCTTACGTTAGTGCTTCATACTTGAATTGATTTATTATGTTTTGCAGTGTTTGAAGTGGGTGAGAAATGGGAAACTCTTGCACTCATTGACGGCGATTACCTGTTGGTTACGGTATCTTTGATATTTCAGGTGGGATTGTATAACTTAACAGGGATTAAAACAAAGGATTGCATAAATAACAACATATTCTCGTGCTCACTCTCTATAATATATGTTGTTATTGTATTACGAGTAAACAAAGTAAACAGCTTACTAATACCTACTACACTTGTGTGTAAATATTAAAGACATAATGTAAAAGTAACATAATGCTGTACATACAAAAGGAAAGCAAGCACAAAACAACTCGGGACCATATCTCGTAGTATCATCAAGAGCCCATGTTTAATAGGGTGGGTCGATTTTTTTTTTTTTTAAGATATTGAGGTTCGAGTAGTTATCAAAAGTTGTTCATTGGTACGAAATGAAGCCATGTCAAACATGGCTTTTTTGGCCGTCAATTTTTTTTTTCATCTCACCTTGTACAGCTAGAGTGGGCCGAAAATGGTCTTTTTTTTGTTGTTAGAAAGTTGAGTTTTAGTACCGTGCAAAAGTTGTAGAATGTTATGTTCGTTCGCCGAAACACAGTTGGACAAAAAATCCGGGCACCGGGGACCCGAGAAAATGTTAATTTTGAAGACGGTTAAAAACGTTTGACGGCCAGAAACGGCCATATTCGACTTGGCTTCATTTCGTAACAATGCAAAACTTTTGATAACTACTCAAACCCCAATATATGGAAACTGGTTTCAAATATATTTTATTACTTGAAATCAATTGTTTTGCAACAAATAATTGGGCGTTTTAGGGCTACACGGACCCGGTTAAATATTGTTTTAGGACGACCATGTTTGACTTGACTTAAATTTCGTACCAATGCTCAACTTTTGATGACTTTTCGAACCCCAATATCTGGAGAAAAAAAAAATTCGGCCCACTCTAAGGCCCAATAAAGTAGCATGGCGTGTTGGTTGGTTGTTGACATAAGAATAATGCGTAGTCAAGCTTTACTAATTGAACGTAAAATAGCAGGCCTGTCTGAATCATTAAAAGACGTTCACTTGTATTTGTGTGTGTGTGTGTGTGTGTGTAATGCCCTGTCTCAAGCACATTACTGACGTTCCTTGAGGAAGGATAACTGGGAAACTCGAGAAATGGCAAATTGTGATAATAGCGCAAAGTATGGCCTTATAACATTACAACGTATGCGTGATTCCTCATCAAGACGGTCAGTATAGCTGTGCAACATCAAAACCAATTATCCATAACTGCTCATACAGGGCGACAAAAGTTGATTACAGACCGCAATAATGTGGGAAAACAACTGTAAATAAACATAGAAGCCTGTATGAGTGTTCAAGCGACTATACAAACGTGGACTGTTTTCTAGATGGCAATTTACGCATTTAGATCATCAGAAAGATCGTTTACAGTTGACCAGGGGACAAAAGGACTCAACGGCAGAACAGTGGGTAAGGGAGGTTATCTTCACTGATGTCAGCAGTTCCAGCGGTTCTGCACGTCAGCTGATCTGGTGTAAACACTGTCTTGCACTGAAAACTGCACTACAGGAGAAAGTGGCCGTGGCCGTGTTGTTCTACTTTGGGAAGTCATTCATGGACAATATGACACAACCCATAGTACGTATGATGTAAAATAAAAGATATTACGCGTACGGATCGGCCTGAATGATCACTGATCAAAATCAAATGAGAACACAAGTGGAATACTCATGCGAGACGTATCGTGGCACTTCACTATTCTCTAGAAATTGTCCAACAATAAAGACAGGGTTGGTGAAAAATGGGCTCTGTTTTCTCTATACCTTATCAACAAGCTAGTGCTGGGCAGATAGTACAAATCATACAGTGACGTATCTCCTTCTGAGGACATCCACTTCCCTGCGTACCGTCGTGGTTGCCACTGACGTATCTGTATTATGATATCCATTTCTATGTTGCCACATCTTCATGGGCTTATTACAGAGGAGAATCAAACATTAAAGTGAATATTGAATTTATTCCAAAACGTGAAGTGTACAAATATGAAACTCCGGTATGTTATGTACAGTACATTGTATTGCACTAAAATTACACGTAGTCGCCACTGTGGTCCAAACATCGTCCATGCCGGTCGATTGCACATCTAAATTCACGTTATATTTATTCACCCTAGTATTTCCTCTTGTAACCTCAGATGTATTCATGTTATTAATATGAGCAATGAGCATTTAACGCTTCCTATGTACAAAAATCACAGATCCAAGTCACTCCTGTGCAATGCTAGGAGTAAAATCTTATTCGTTTAAAAGATTTGCACACCCATGTGTATAGCAAGTGGTTAAGTGCAAGACCGTATCTTCATCACGAGAAAAGTATGAATAGAGAATGCATATTAATTTTGGAATAGTTTATCGTAAAATAATGTGTTCCATTTTTCTTGAATAATCAAAATCGTCCAAACAATTTATAAAATTGCTGTTTCAAAACCGTTTAACTTTCTTATTTTCAAAAAATTGATTAAAAAATTGATGAGGATATTACAAACTTCTCAAAGTTTTTTACGAAATGTATTAAGAAGATGGGAAGAGACCTCTTCTTGCAAGCCTTATGGGTTGGAAGTTGAAACCAAATTCCCCAGAATGCTTACAGTACACCTTAAGCTCGTCTTAGAATTCTGAGCGTTGAAGAAGATAGGAAGAAGTTAGTAGTGGCTCTGGTTTTATACGATCCCAGCATTCACCTGACACTGTAATCAAAACAAGATGGAATTTCAGTTCGATCTGGTGACACCCAACATTCGAACCTCATGAATATATGAATTAAGAAGTCAACACGCATCCACTGAGCCATCCCCTCAACTCTTCTGGAAATACGAAATGATGTCATAAATTATATAATATAGTGTTCACATGTAAACGTTGCAAATCCCATATTCTAAAGTGTTGTTAGTACCAAACGAAAATTGATTTTCTTGTTTATTTTTTTAAAAGAACAGTTCTCAGGGAATGAAATGTTTCGAGGATAGATCAGATATAAAAAAAAAATGTAACATGAAGTAATTGAACCAAAAAAATGACTAAAACAGAAGTTAATGCTGCAGTTATGTCAAATAAAATTCTTTTGGTAAGCAGAAATCACCTCTTGAGAGAAAAAAATAGACACGTATGTACAACACCGAACCAATTTCTAAGTAGTTCGATAAATTGCATCATAAAAATCTCTCTTCCTGCTCAACATCAGCACAACAAGCGAAAATGATCGAACGTTCTCTCGTTGGCTTGCTGTCTTTATATCTCTTGCCAACAACTTCAACAACAACAAAAAAAATCTAAACGGTACACACACACACACAAGTAAACCATTCCTATTTTTTTTACACAACTCTAGCAACACGATTTCAGATCGTTTAATTCAATTACGTTTTGTTTGACCTCAAACTTTCTTCTTCGGAAAAAGTCACTTTTGTTAACTCATTGGAATGTTTGCTGATTTGTGTGCGGAAAGGAAATGACTTAGAAACCCAGTAACCTTGGTGGATTCTGGAAGAAAGGGAAGGGTATAAGCAACCAATAAAAAGGTAGGAAGAAGCAGGACAAATTTATTCTTAGCCAATTGAATTAAAAAAAAAAAAAATCCGAAGCAAGGTTATGTTTGTTTACAATGTAAACTACAATATCATACATTTCTTACAGAGGTGATTTATTAAATTTCGTTAATGAGTTATCTAGAATAAGACTAGATATAATATTCACCTGTTCTAACGTGTTTTTTTGGTTGTATATATATGTGACAATTTAGATACGATTCGTGTGGCACATACCTACATAGTCGCTTGAAAAAACCACACCCCACTCCACCCAAAAGCTGCCGTCCCCACCACCGTATGTACGTATACAAACTCTCAATCCAAACCGAAGGGAAAGTGTTACATATTTCTTTTCGTTACAACACGAATAGGCCTCCGGTAGCGAACTTCAATGTTAAGGGGAATAGGTAGAGCCTTTAGAGAGGGGGGGGGGGCGGAGAGGCTGAGCGGGATATAGGCAGAAAACACAGAGATAGTAAAAGGAAAGAAAAAAAAAGATACAAAAAGTTCTCACGTATATAAGGAGACATCATACTCTCTACAGATGTACATTTGCACCAGTTCTGTTCCCGGCTGGAGACACAAAAATCCACGTTCAATATGGCAGTTTTAAAGGTAGGGACTTGTGATTTATTTATTTTTTTAAAGAAATAATAGTAAACACAATATACTTCACAATCAAGTAATATTATTTGACTAAATGCATCTTACGCGAGCACCGAAAGTGATTTTTTTTGTTTTCTAACTCTTCACAAGGCCTACTTGGCATCCGTTCAGGAAAAGCATGGACATTATCCTTTTACCCAGGTCAAGATTCTTTCAGTCTTAAAGAATGTGCTCTTCCGTATTGGACATGATAATCCAATTAGCGATACGCTTCTCACTTATGAATGACCTTTTTTGTTTTAACGAGCAAACAACATCTTTGAAATCTGAATTAAAACAGTAATAGCATTAAGTGTTTTAGCCAAAGTGTTAATTGCTAATATAGAAGCTAATAATAATAAGAACAAACTTCCGAGTGTCATTTGTGAAATGTGTTAGTGGTTCCAAAACTGAAAGTGTGTTGTTTTCTTTCAGCTCCGTGAGTACCTTGTGTAAGGCACTGAAATAGGAAAATAATGAATAGAGCACAAATATTTTTGGATATTATTATCTTAAATTTAAGATATTTATATGTATTTCCATATTTAATATAAACAAATTCTTGACGAAAAGTCAATGTTCACAAGTATATAATTGGTTTCGTCTGTTCTCATCAAGTCTAAATAGAGTCAATCTATCTATCTACCTGTCTATCTATCCAAATATCTTGCACTGACATTTACTATGAATTCCATACTTCTATAGTAGCATGATTTTAATGATTCTTAGTAAACATATCATGAGTTGAGAAACTCTGCTTTTTAAAGAAAATCTGCCTTAAAAGTCTTGTATAGTACTTAATAGTACAAGTAAAAAGAAAAACAATAAGAAGCACTTTTTAAATACATACTTTTCTTTAACAATTCGTACTAAAAAGTAAAAAAAAATAATTTTGTTTACGCATGACTAAAAAGAAGAGCATGGGGTGCGCTCTCATATACAGTCACTTTATAAATTCTTGAATTGGCGCGCCCTATGCTTTTCGTTTTAGTCATGCGTAAACAAAATTATTTTTTTTTACTTTTTAGTACGAATTGTTAAAGAAAAGTATATATTTACAAAGTTTTTTTTAAATGTGTATTTTGGAGTTATTTCGGTGTTCGGATAATTTTTCTCAAGCTATTGTTTGTGATCTAAATCCTAAAATGTTCTGCAACCAGTCAAACAGCAGATCGTTGCAGGTTAGTATTTATTTTGGGATAAAGAAATTCATATTTTTTAAAAAATGCTTTTAAAATATTTAAATATATAAAAATATATGAAAGTAACAATGGAATATTGTATTGTTACCTGATTTACATCGCTGTCAAAATTTCATCATTGTATAACGTCGAGAAATGAGTTAAATTAACGTTGCAAGGTTTGAGGACCACGAACCATTGTGAACTAAAGAAAAGAATGTAAAAAGAATAAAAATAAGTTCTAAATAAATATAGGTTGAGAAATGATTTGTTTTTGAAAACTTAACCTTAACGTTCAACAAGAAAATGTCAAAATTTTGTGAAAATTATGACTGAACTATGTTCCTATTGAAGCCAGAATTTACTGTATATAATGCCCATATTTATAATCATGTTACAAAAAAATTTACACAGAGTTTTTCTCGCCATAAACTCCCTAATAATTGTAGAATTCGGTGTTAGTTGTAATAAATTTGCAAACTGCTAATACATTACCAAATTTTACTTAATCGCATTACTCTTCGGTACAATTCTGCAACAGGAGTGTTAGTTCTTCCTAATCATTGTTTTTAAGCATATAATCAACAATGTTAAAGAAATTAGATCTTTTTAGATAGTGTATTTTTTTGTATAATCTTGAAGTAAATTTTTGACATTTTGAACTGCATAAAATTAACCATCTGAAAGAAATTAGATCTTTTAAACAGTATAGTTTGTATGTAAATATTGTCTACCTCACGGCCAGATTCCAGGTGGGGCATAGACTCTGTGCCTTACGGTGAGACCTTTTACAACACTAATGTCAAAATAACTTAATTTGTTTTACAACTAAGTTCCTTTTTGAAAAAAAATAGAATCAATTATCATGAATGCTGTGTGTTTATATAGCGCATGACTCGATATTTGGGAATCAACTGTCTAAAAGATGAGTTTTCAAAGTATATGGACAATTAGAATACTGAAAATATCCGCATCATAAGATCTTAAAGTTATATAAAACTTCAAATTCAGCCACCACTTTGTCCTATAGCACGGGTTTTCACGATAATAATGAGATAGCGTACTGGAAATTGTATATTTCGTAGCTTCTTTTATATATTTTTTTTGCTTAATATTTCTATATTCACCAGTAGAATTTTACACACATTCAGCATCTCGCATAATGTATAAGATTACATATTAAAAGATCGGCATGCGTTTCAGGTTCTGCAGGCAAATATAAGTTTTAAAATATATTAATCAAAATATTGAATCAATACAAACGTGACCAAGACACTAAACTTTCAAATAAAAGAAAAACAGAAAATCCAAATGAATATTGTAATATAGAAAATTACAAAAAACGGACAAATAATCATATTTTCAACATTAAAAATTGTCCGCCCTGCCTACCCCAAATTGTTAGTGACTCCGCGCAACCATCTCTCGCCTCAGAAACAGAAAGTCCCAGATTAAAAAATGAGAACGCCAGCCTGACTGATCATTTCCCAAATATCCGCATGGCTATTCTCAGCCACAACTAGCGAATGCCAGGCTAGCATCTTAAAGTAAGACTAGAGTCCAGGGAATGGATAAGACTTTTCCCATTCCATCTCTTACGAATAGCTCAGAGAAGTGGATGGTTTGTGGCTTTACGTTAAATATAACAACGTGTAATTTCATTTTCAAAATCATTACTAAAATAATTTCCCTTAAATCTATTACTACAAAAGACAACCCCGTATGTGTATGAAACATAATGCAAATAACATTTGTATATTTACTCTGTGAAAGAAGACTTGGGTCCAGTTGCCTCCAATGACCTTTATCTAAAAGCGATACTGGACTGACTGTTGCTATTGAAAATTTCATGAATATATGAAGCCAGGGAGCGGAGAGAACACTCCACTTAATATCCGTTTGCCCACTTCCAGAGTAAACCAATATGGACTAAATTTTAGGTTCTAACTCACTTTTTTACGTTTGTTATCGCTGTGCGGTCCGTTTTTTATTTATATCTTAATTCTTACAAAAAAAAACGTAAATATTATTTGCAGTATTTTCTATTATATGCAGAGTACTGTATACTATTACATGAATAACTCAGGAATTAAGGCTTAAATAAAAAAACGAACCGCACAGTAACAAGAAGGGTATAAAACTGTTAGAACTGAAAATTTAGTCCTTATTGAATTACACTGGAAGTGGACAAACAACTTGAAATATTTGCTCTAGCGTCTATCTTTCGACACTATGCAGTCACTCAAGTGTTATTACGTAGAGCTCGATGGTTGCATAAAATAATTTAATCCCAAAATTAATTGACGAATTAAACTACGACTTATAGAGGAAGTATTTATAGTTGGCGAATTCCATTCTCTCTCTTTTTCCTGCCACCTAGTGTTAGTCCAGCCGAACTAGAAATGAAATAGTACTAGTATGTAATAATTGTTCCTATATTCAATTTAGAAACTGAGAAATTGCATGGAGTGCAAGCTGAGTGTCTGATACTTCACATTACGGGTCAGCAATAGATTAAAAGTGTAGGTTTTGCGCATGACTTGCTAGTATTCGTAGTTGGGGTGGATTGATACCAGGTGGCATGAATGAAAACGATAGAATGGGATTCGCTATCTATAAATATTTCATCTATGACTCATAAACTAACTCGTGGATTATCTTAACTCGGTGTTAAATTGTTTTATGCAACTGAACCTTACAGAATCAGTTGCACACAAAACATTTTAATCGCGAGTTAACTTAGTCCACGAGTTAATCAACGAGTCATAGATAAAAAAAATAATTATAGATAGCGAAACCTATTTTCTCAATCTCTTTCATGCCGCCTGGTGTCAGTCCAACAGAACTAACAAAATGACGCTAGTATGCAATGATTGTCGACTTTTAAAAAACGAGGAAAGCACAGAAAGATAGCAGAGTATCTGATACTACATCTTACTGGTCTGCAAGAGACTAAAAGCGTAGATATTGCGTATGGTTTACTAGCATTACTTCATTCCTAGTTCGGCTGAACTGACACCAGGTGGCAGGGAAGAGAAGAAGGCATGGAAATGTGCTATCCATAATTATTTCATCTATAACTCGTGGAATAAGTGAACTTGGAATATAAATGTTCTGTGTTCTAAAAAAACCTTGGAGCAACTAGGCGAAAGAAAATCGGGATGGGAAATTAACAAACTATTTTTTCATGATTTCTATGCATAAATGTATTATTTTTATTACTGAATATATAATTTGACATATAGTTAAATAATTAAAGCAAAATTAAGTTCAGCATTTTAAAATTTCACTTATTAAGGACTTTTCGTAAGGATTCTGTCTAGTTTCACAAAAAGAATTAATTTTAAAGTTAAATCTGATTACTCTTCAAGCTTTCACCCTGTTATCACGCGAATTTCCCCCCACAAAGATCTCACTTTTATCAGATATAATAGCGTTCTTGAAGTATTCGAGTGCTTTTTTTTAATACCCTTGTTTTCTGTCATTGTCAATAAACTGTTGACATCACTTAACGTTGCATGACATGTGTACATGAGAGGTGTTAATTAAGTTGTCAAACAGGTCACGGTAAAATGACTTCAAACATTCAATACATATGAAAAAATGGTGAAAAAAAAAAGCTTTACTCCTTTTGCATTATGTTAAAACATGAAGAAAGAATTGGCTTCTTTCACTGTGGTGGTAAAATGTAGTTCGCTCATTCCTGGAATATCGAGTAGTTGGATTTTTCCTGTTACATTTATCTTTTTAAAGAATTTTGTCCACTTACTGGAGATTATTTTTCTCTCACGTTTAAGCAAAGTAAATGATATAATTGTATCAGTCGACAGCTCTTCACGACAGCTAGTTATTCAACTCAATCAATTGTACAACTGAAGTCGTGTGTCGAATACAAAGTAGATTATTAATAAAGTTTATGGGATGGTTTCATTATTCAGGAAACAAGCAACTTCAGAGCTATCTATAGTTGCTCTAACTAGACTCACGGAAAGCAGCTTTCCTTAAACTTTAAAAGGTGTCCTTAAAGTAGTTAATTTTTATTAATGTAATATCTAAGAAAGCAATAGGAAAAACCTTATAAGGAATCTACTGTTTAATAATAATATTGTGCCTTTCTTTATACTTTGGCCTTTATTGAGAATTTAAACTATGTATAAGTGCTAATTGCCAGAGGAACTCGTATATACCAGAGGAAATATTAGCACAAAAATGATTAATTAATTAATGTGTAAGTTATTATTTTAAAGTATTCTTGTCTCATTCCCATTTAAGTG
This sequence comes from Lepisma saccharinum, assembly GCA_022664845.1. Taxonomy (NCBI): domain Eukaryota; kingdom Metazoa; phylum Arthropoda; class Insecta; order Zygentoma; family Lepismatidae; genus Lepisma; species Lepisma saccharinum. Next base: position 28,381 of record JAGDQP010016086.1, on the reverse strand, counting down.
GTTAAGTAATAACTTCTGAAATTTATTTAACGATATTTCCTTTATCTTAAATAAGTTATTTTGTTCTTTAACAAGAGATTTACCATAATAGTTTGGGTTGCCTGTTTGTATTGCCGAACGAAAACATTCTTAATTTTCTCCATTTTTTAAAGCGACGATCCTCCTCTAGGATTTATTTTTCTTTAGTCTCACGCTGAAATATACATTTTACTATTCTTAAGTAATGACTCTCCATGATTTTTCTATCACCAAATCCTTGTAGATTTCAGATGCTTCGATATCTCTCATAAAATAATTGAAATAAAATTAAATTTGGTTAGAATTAGTGTTGTTTCTTAACTCCAAATCATGAACCCATAATAAAATTATATAGCATGATTCAAAATTCGCAGTATGACAAAAAACTATCGTGTTCAGAAAGCAGTGTGACAAACGCTACATAATCGACACTTAAAATAATAAAAACAATAAATTGCATACCAGTAAATGGACAATTTGAATACTCACGGAACAGAAAATATTGAATCTAGTGATCACAATTGTAACATACTGATCCCACACTTATGATACATAACGAAATTGTCATACTCATTACTGAGAACCTGCCAATCAGGCGGACGTGTTGTCTAAGGCTCAGCGACTCAAAGTTCGCGGGTTCAAATCCCACAGAGGCATGGATTTTTGTGGATTTTAACTAGCAGAAATTTTGCAATTTAATTGTGACGGGGCCGAAGTAAGAAAAGTTACTAGAAAGGCCCATACAAAATAAAGCTTAAGAAAGTTTATCACACTAAGGACTCATAAACTTATATTTTCTTTATGCTGTAATTAAACGCAATTGCGAAGTTAAATAATTTAAATATAGTAGAAAATATTGTTAATTAAATTAGTCCTGAATGTGTTAAACATTGTGACCAGAAAAGACAAAAGTTAGTTTGTTAATTGAACAAGTAATAACAAACTCTTGAAGTGACACCATTTCTGCTTGATTCATTTCTGTCGGACCAAAATGTATTAATCCACATATTTTGTTACCTGAAGCATTTTGCGGACTACTTACTAAACCTTTGTGGTCCGTAGGCCATACTTTGAGAACCGTCAGTCCAGTGCCTATCTGTTTGAAACAACCTATTGAACTAGAGTATGCAAGCTGAATCAGAGATACGGTATAACAATTTTATTAGTTACGTTTCTCATACTTAGCATTCCCTGAAACAGAAACAAAGTGTACGAAAGGTGCTATTATAGTGATTTGAATTTGTGTTTAAAGTGTACAATTAGCGTAGTGTGAGTGTTAAATTTGTGCAATCAGAACTGAACACGGATGCGCATACTCAGCAATGACCGAGCCTTTGGCCAATGACTGCACTGTAAAGAGAAGTATTACCTAACTCTATGTCTTACGGAACTTGAAAGTTTATCGCCGTAGTAGCAAACGTTCGCCATTGGATTCTATCCTGGACAAGATTATTTTGTTATATTTTTAAAATACCGTTTGACATCTCTTTGATTACTTCTTGTGCAGATTTTAACTTCCGATCACTTGAATACCTTTCGTTCAACTTTTGTACAATTTTTACCCATATTTCTCCAGAAAGGAACAAACCTTGAAAAAAACCTGTCGAATCTTAAAGGAAAGGTTCACATCTTGCTCACTTAAATATAGCCTACAATACGAGGGTCGTTCAATAAGTCCTTAAAAAAAGATAGAGAAACAAATTATTTTAGGTAGATTTTTTTATTTTGCAACATAATCTCATTTTAGCTCGATACACTTGTCCCCAGCGTTTCTTCAGCTTTTTTAAGCCGTCCAAAAAGTAGGATTTCTGAAGGACCTCAAAATAGGCAGCATTTGCTTTGGCTCTATGTCTTTTTCCGCCGAGCCATTTTTTTTCAATTTTGGAAATAAAAAAAAATGTCCCTGGGGACCAAATCTGATGAATACAGTGGATGTTGTAATAATTCAAACTATAATTCCACAATTTTCGCCATCGAAATTGCGCAGGTGTGCACCCGTTTCTCCACTCCACTGAGAGCAAACGCGGTACCCATCTAGCCGAGAATTTTTCACACCCAATTTTTCGTGCAAAATTGAAAACTCTGTACGTTGTGATATGCCTGTGGCCTCAATTATTTCGCACACTTTGATTCGTCGATCACTCAAAACTATATCATTGATTTTGTCAATCATTTCGGAGGAAGTTACTTCCACTGGACATCCGAAACGATGTTCATCATTTGTGGATGTACGACCATGATTTAACTCATTTACCCAATTGTAAACAGTCTTAAACACAGGAGAAGGTTTTGCCATGAACTTCGGTTTTGATCTCTTTTGGTGTTAAGCCTTTTAAACCGAAGTGTTAAATCACCGCTCTAAACTATTTTTCTTTCATCTTCTGTGTGTTTTTTTTTTTTTGTATTGAAACACACGATATGAAAACCTAATGTACAAGAAATGAGTACTGGGTAGGTGGTTCCCAATACTCATTACTTACGCATTGAGTCTTCACTCTTCATTTCTTCCTCTAATTGAAGAAAAACGGTGTTTGCAGACTTTTCAATCAACTACGCATGCTAATATCACTACCTCTCTCAAAAGTAAATTTATGGCAAAACTGACTTCACCAATGTATTGCTGTTTAAATTATAGCACATATTGGCATGTTACATGATCCCCTTACTATTTAAAATAATCGAGCAAAATTAAAGATGGCCGACTTCAAGATGGCCATAACAAACATACCCTCTAAAATATAGCGCATTGTCTCATGTATTTGTTTTATTGTTTCAAACATTTTACAAATAAACGTGTGTTTTTACACTTTACGTAATAATTCTTTAAAATCAATCTTTTGGCCACTGCACCCGTCGTTATGGACGAAAGCACTTTTAATCATGCTTTCACGTAGTTTCGTCATGTATCCTACTCCTCTACCAAGTTTGACTGAAAAAGCAGATTAAAGGATCGATAGGTTTACTTGTAAGATTATGTATATCTGAACGGATAGAGAGGAGCAGTTAAGATCAATACAAATATGAAATTCAATAATAAATATATACTTAAACAATTATTTCTTTAGCCAATACGCTTTAGTGCAATGTTTGTTTTTTGGTGTGCATATAGAAGTGAGAACGACATACAATGAAACTAACTTAGGAATGTGTATGATCGCCATTGAAAATCAATGACTTCTTGCCATATTGTGCTATCGTAAACTACATATTCATCCTTGCCGAACATTGCGGCGGGCTGTGGCCGCATTACTGCCTTTATCGGTGTCAAAAACTAAACAGTATCTGATGTGCACCTTATCGGTTTCCCTCTAACCGACAGGATAAACTGTTCCTGTCTGCTCTTCGACACTCACAACCTGTTTCTCAGGTTGTCCTAATGTTCCTTCCATAACGTAGCTATCAATTCACGCACTGTCAGCGCCATCTGTGAAGTCCGTACTCCACTAATCTCTGATATGTCAAAACGGGTAGAAGTTTTGCACTTACCTAATATATAAGTGTATATCAGTAAACATTACAACTTGATTCAACTTTTTTTTAAAAGAGAATGCTAGAATGCATTTTTACATTCTTTCCTTTAGTTCACAATGGTTCGTGGTGTCTTCAAATCTTGGAACGTTAATTTAACTAATTTCCCTACGTCATAGAATGATGAAATTTTGGACAGCGACGTAAGTCGGGTGAAAATACAATATTCGATTGTTACTTTTATATATTTCTATATATTTATATGTTTTAAAAGCATATTTTAATATTTTTTAATACAGACTTCTTTATCCTAAAATAAATAAAAACCAGCAATAATATAAGGGTTTTCCTGGGTGCCGAACACTTTAAGATTTGGTTCACAAAACAGCTTGAGAAAAAAAATGAATAAAAGAGCTTTTTAAAGACATTGTTTCCTTAAACAATTCGTACTAAAAAGTAAAAAAAAATTAATAATAATTTTGTTTATATGTGACTAAAAATATTTTTTACTTTTTAGTACGAATTGTTTAAGAAAAAATGTTTTTAAAAAGCTTTTTTCTATTATTTGTTTCAGTTAGTTGCCCGAAATGTATGACACTTCCCAGGGGTGTAGTCACGGGGCAGAGAGGGGGCGTGCCCACCAAATGAAAATTGGGAATACAGTAGATATACTGTTTCAGGCACTTCGTACACGATACCTGTGGGTCAATCCATGCGAAATCGTCCAGTTTGACTGCTTGACCCGTTTCAAAAAAATATTTTTTAAAAATATTTATACCCGTTATATAAGAATAGTTCAAAACTAGTATTATTTTATTGCTATACCAATCTGTTAACTAATTGCAGCCATTTTTGTAATGTGACGAATACCAAAATTTGTGTTAGCAGATTTTTACGGAAAATGTATTATATGCGGACTCGTTTATCGTAGGATATTCCAACAAACACCATTCTTTACTTTAAAATCCGCTTGATAATTTTAGTCCTCTACATCAAAAACCTAAAACGTAATCGAACTGGTCAAAATGGTATCCAAATGTGATTGTTGAAATGGAAACAGTTCCGATTTTGAGGGCGCTTTCACGCTCGGAATTGATGAATACGAAAGTTGATTTTTTTTTTTTTGTGTTCTATAAACATATCAATGTATGTTAAAGTTTGATATATGCTTCCTTTATTTTTTTTAGGAATTTTTGAAAATCCAAAACATCATATTTTGTGCTAATTGGATGTCCAATGTCGCTGATGGCACGAAATATAAAAATCTAGTTTCTTATATATATATAT